>PVIH01003177.1:0-167204 GCA_004025045.1 Sigmodon hispidus | reverse complement strand
GCCCCTCCCCTGCAGAGCCCCCCCTCCCTCAGGTCCTTACTTCCGTGCACTGGCTCTGGTTGATGAAGAAGACACGGGCGAAGGGGTCAGAGAGCCCACTGCTGTCAGCAGCAAAGAGGCTCCGGGCCTGATACATGTGGGCTCGGAGCTGGAAGGCTTGCTTCTCTGTGGGGACAGAGTGGGGTGAGCCATGCCATATGGCTCCCGCGGCCCTCTGGAGAGTGGCCCACCCAGGATGAGGGGTCCTCACTTACTGGTGTAGACCAGGCTGATGGGTGGAAAGGAGTGGAGACCCAGGCCTTGGGCTGCCTTGACCTCCTCGAAGCCACAGGGCAGGCCACACAGGAAGTCCTTTCTCTGCTTACTGAGGCCCAGCCACAGGTAGAGCTCCAGCTTGGCCTGTACTGTCCAGCCTGCCGAGCCGAAGCCCCTCTTCCCTGGTAGCTAGAGGCAGGCTCAGTGTCACCAAGAGCCTGACAACTTCCAGCACCCACAGGGTAAGGGAGGCCCAGGGTGGTGTTGAAGCCTCAGGCCAAGTTGTGCCTACCCCTTCACTGTGCAGATATGGGGGTCAGAGACTAAGAGGGACGGACAGATGGAGCCAGGTGGGCTCCAGACCTCTGAACACCTGCCTGTTAAGGGCTTCACCTCCTTCTCTTAGGCCTTCCAGACTCAGTGGAGTCTCTACAAGAACCCAGCTCACCCCGCCCAAGCCCCATCCCCTCCGGCACCTTGAGGAAGAGAGTCTTGACTTTGGCACAGTCTTTCCCCACTTCCTCCTCCACAATGGAGAAGAGCAGGTCTTTGGAGGGCACCCGGGCGTAGGCGATACGCTTGTTGTTGCTCATCATCCAGATGAACACATCTGGAATGCTGTGCTGGGGCTGCAGAGGAAGGCCAAGGGTGCAAGCCAGGGGGACCCATCCTCAGTATAATGGTACCCGAGCCTGATGCACCGCACTCCTGGGAGCTGGGGCCTGGCTGAGGAGAAGCTGGGGGCTTGGAAGGGAAAGACTGTCATTCTTGGGTCTTTCTTTCTCGCTGAACTTGCTCGGTCTTTTCTATAAGTGAGTATCCCAGCAATTGAACCCACCCAGGGGTGGGCTTTGGCCAGCCCTTTCCTATGCTGTCTCTGCCCTTTAAGCCACCCACCTCATCTGCCAGGAAGCGTAGCTTCTGTAGGAAGTTCTGGCATAGCCTCAGCTTGTCCCGTACAGTGTGTCGCTTCACCTGGGCCCGCAGGCTCTTGGCCTGTTGTCCCATGCTTTCCTGTTGGGAGGAGAAGAGGAGCAAGACTCAGCTTTCACTGACAGCTGGAGCCATGGCATCAAGAGCAGATGGCGCCTGTTCGTTGGCTTCCTTGATCCCGGGGTCCAGCTGTAGCTCACCAACTCCCTCATACAGGACTTGAGGCGCTCCCGATCCAGCCTGGTGCGGGACGAGTGTCCTTGGTCCTTGTCCGAGAGGGAGAGGAAGCGCCTGCCGAGGGACAGGGGTAGAGAAAAGCCAGGGCTTAGTTTCCTCTGCCCTGACCTTGCTATAACATCCCCTGCCCCACCCTGCCCTCCCATCCATCCATCTGCTCACTGGCAGCCACAGCTCAGTTCCTCTAGCACACCCCGTAGACGGCGCTCTGGGTAGGACTTCTCTGTCTTGATCATCTCCTGCACATCATTCAGACCTTCCTCCTGTGAACCAGGGTTTTAGGTGCAGTCTGGGCCTGGGCTTTCCTCTTCCCAGATATCCTTCCCATTCACCCAGGAAAGAGGAACCCAGTAAGGTGTTCCATATATATTATGAAGGAGCCAAGTCCCCAGGGCCTGTCGTAGATACTGGGGACTCGGGGTTATTCATGGGTCCTTGGCTCCTTCAGGTGAATCATGGTGGGCTGAGCAGGATCCAGGGCTAGAGAGAGGCCTTGTGCAGACCTGGAGCCTACCCAGCTGCCTCTGAGAGCCCTGACCTAGAGGGAGACACCTTTAGACTCTACTCCAGAGCTCTGGGGCCCTTTTGGTTGAGGGGTTCCCTTTCTCTAATTCAAGACAGACTCTGGATAGACAGTCTGTGTTATCCAGGTGAGGCCCTCACACATCTCCAAAATTCTAGATCCCACTACCCCGCCTCCCATCCTGACCAGCTTATCAGCTATGTGGTCCATGATGTTTGCATTGTAGAGGCGGCGGCGCTGGTCAGGCCACCAGCTCTTGATGTAGATGCAGGGCTTGCGGTCTAGGTAGGGCAGGTGAAAGTAGTTCCTGGGGTGAGAGAAGATGAAGGATGTTATAGTCTGGGAGATCAGGACCAAGGCCACTGAAGGCTGGGGCAAGTGGCAGGGCCCACCTGTCTGTGATCTGGGGCCGCATAGGTGGGGTGGAAGACACTGAGGCCAGGTCCCCGCCTTCGTCACCCTCATCATCACTGGAATTCTGAATCAGGTCTACTTCCTCTTCATCTCCAGGCTCCTTCCGGGGCCGAGGCCGCTGGGGCCGTGACATGCCATCGACCTCATTACCATAGTTTCCTGGACAGACAGTGGCTCATTTCACTCTGCATCCAGTCCATGTATTTCTCTTGGCGAGAACAACACCATGGGAAAGGTCCCACGTCACCCATACAGAAGATGTCTGAGGATGGCTGTGTCCAACTCAGAATACAGCCTGGATTTCTCCTCTGTCATCTCTAATGCTGGGGCGTCCCCTTCTTTCTTATAATGTGTCCTGGTCCCAGTCTGGCCCTTTGGTGGAGTGATGGTAGGCCTGTCTTATAGTCAACTACATTTTCAGGAACCAGAGATGTTTCATGGGCATTTGAGGTCAGTCGGGGGAAACACATCAATGTTGCCTACTCTACTGGCTGGTTTGTGTGTTAATTTGACATAAGCCAAAGCCATCAGAGAGGAAGGAGCCTCAGCTGGGGAACTGCCTCCTTGAGATCAGCTGTAAGGCAATTTCTCAACTAGTGAGCAATAGGGGAGGCCAGCCCATTGTGGGCGGTGCCATTCCTGGGCTGGTGGTCCTGGGTTCTATAAGCAATTAGGTGTAGCAAGCCAGTAAGCAGCACCTCTCCAGGAACTCTTCTTCAGCTCCTCTCTGCAAGATTCTGCCCTGTTTGAGTTCCTGTCCTTCCTTCAATATGAACAGCAATATGGAAGTATAAGCCAAATAAACACTCCCCACACACTTGCTTTATTTTAGTCATGATATTTTTCACAACAATAGAAGCCCTAAGATACCCACTCTTCGTAGCCGAGGGCAAGTGGCCAACAGTGACAACCCAGAAACCTGAAACCCTCCCCCATGGTCCCAGCCGCACTCACCTATGGTCACTTCAAAGGTAATTGGTTTGTCCCCTGTCTTCCGGTCAATCATCGAGGCTTCCAGGAAGGCTCCAAATAGAAAAAATTCTTCCATTCTTCCTGTGCAGCTCTGTGAATGAGGTGGAAAACCTACATTGAGTTTTAGGGGGACTATAGGCCTGGGCCAGGTTCCTCAGGTCATAGACTCCTGGCTGACTGTTGGGGTGTGTCCTATTCAGCTTTAGGGCTAGGGAGTTTTGATTCAAGCCCCCCAGCCATTGTCCTTGAGACAATGGCTAGCTCTGTAGAAACAAGGATAGCCATAGCTGAGAAGAGGAGCAGAGGGTGGGGTAGCATCTTGGTTGCTGGTGGCTAAGGTGGGATCTCTGGGTAGAGCATAGGTCAACAGTTGATGAGGACTGAGGTCTCAAATAGGCCAGATGAGGATCTCTGAGTAGAATGAACATCAATAGGAAAAACCCAGAACTCAGCTGGCATGTTGAGGAGAGTATCCAGTGAGGGATCACAGCCTTGCCCTCACCTCTGAGACAGGTGTGGCCTGTTCCACCTGCACTTCTGTGGAGCTGGTGAGCTCTGGGTTGGAGGTGTCCAGGATCTCCACAGCCAGTCCCAGCATGAGGCGGGCGCGGAAGGACACACCCTCCCCCAGGCCCTCGTTTAGGTCCTGGTGTTCATCCAGCAGTGTGTAGTTGCGTGTAGAGCCATACATATTTACCCAGGCTGGACCGAGCGTGGGCAGGAAGCCTACAGCAGTGAGAAGACATAGAAAGTGTCATATCCAAAGCTCACTCAGGATGCAGGGGTCTTTGTGGAATTCTGGGTGCTGAGCTCAAGGCTACTGGGTGCCAGGCAGGTATGGGGCAACTTTCTCTCTTGTGCCTATATAGCATGCCTTTTGGTATCTTATTCTCTGCACGGGCCTTAGCGAGGTATGAGGGAGAGAAAACCAGAGTCCTGTTTCCCACTGACTTAGGCATCACCTTTGGATAGGTACCACTTCTGCGCCCTGCAGCATACATCTTCTATGTTTGTTTCCTTTCTGGATGTAGGATGTACATCTATCCTCCTCTCCTGCTTAGGGGACCTTCCCTCCTCTCTAAGTCTCTCGGTTATTCATGGGTCCTCAGCTCCTTCAGGGAGAAGCAGCCTGGGCTGTGACCTCAATGTGTTGAGCAGAATTCAGGGCTGGAGAGCAGCCTCGTTCTCTGACTATCATCAGCCACTTCTCTTGTGCTTATGGCTTGTTGGGCCTCATTCAACAAATCTTGCCTTATGTGAATCTAGTTCTTCCTTATATAATTTTTTCTTTCTTTCTTTCTTTCTCTTTCTTCCTTCCTTCCCTCCCTCCTTCTCTCTCTCTCTTTCTTTCTTTGCCAGATTCTGAATGTGGGCACCTTTAATTTTGCCAGGCAGATCTATGTAAGTTCAAGTTCAGGGCTGGTCTACATAAGACAAATGAACAAACAAAATAAAACTAGTGTGTCTGTGTGTGTGCATGTATGATGTGTGTGTATGGTGTATGATGTGTGTGTATGGTGTATGTGTGTGCATGTATAATGTGTGTGTATGGTGTATGTGTGTGTGCATGTATGATGTGTGTGTATGGTGTATGTGTGTGTGCATGTATGATGTGTGTGTATGGTGTATGTGTGTGTGCATGGTGTATGTGTGTGTGCATGTATGATGTGTGTGTATGGTGTATGTGTGTGTGCATGTATGATGTGTGTGTGTATGGTGTATGTGTGTGTGCATGTATGATGTGTGTGCATGTATGATGTGTGTGTATGGTGTCTGTGTGTGTGCATGTATGATGTGTGTGTGCATGTATGTGTGTGTGTATGGTGTGTGTGTGTGTGTATGGTGTATGTGGATGGGTATGGGTGGGTGCACTGTGTGCACATGGAGGTCAGTCTCTGATGTCATTCCTCAAACACTGCTTTTATTTTCTTTCTTTGAGACCGGGTTTCTCAATGACTTAGAACTTGGCAAGTGGGCTAGGTAGGCTGGGATTCAGGGAGCTCCAGAGATCCACCAGATTCTGTCTCCCCAGCGCTGGGATTACAAGCACATGCCGTCACACCCTGCTTATTCTTCCCTTCCTCCTTCCTTCCTTCCTTCCTTCCTTCCTTCCTTCCTTCCTTTCTTTTTTCCTTCTTTCTTTTACCGATATGTTCTGAGGATTGCTCAGATCCTCACAAACCATCTCCTTAGCTCTTATATTTAATTTTTGTTTGTTTTGTAAACATAGCATTAAAAATTGAGATACAATTCACTTATAAAATTTGGCATTTAAAGTGCACATTTGGGGGGTTATAGTATGTCCAGTAGGTTGTGCACCTATCGCCATGGTTTGTCACACTCCTACCCACCCTGGAGAGGCCCCATACCTCTGAGCAGGTGCTGCTGGCCACCCTCTCTTTGTATAACTCTATTGTCTTGTCTGTTCTGGGAATCTCCTGTCTGTGGAACTGCACTGTGGCCTTTGTTTATTCTGTCTGCTGTTCTGGTCATTTGGTAGCATGCCTCTCTAATCCCCCCAGTGACATGAGGAGGCACAGAAGTGGTATCTTGTCTCACTGTGTCCTTGTGCCCAGCATTGGTCCTGGATTTTGGGATATGGTCAGTCACTACAGGTGTTTGCATTAGTTACTAGTGAAAGCTCAGAGATGACAGAGACTACATATACGGATCACATGCACTAACATGATGGTTCTTATTTTTATTTGGCCAATGGGAAAATGGGTGCATAGAGAACACAGCAAATTGCTAAATCCAGTCAGCTTCAAGCAATCTTGACTCATTACGTCCTCTCTTCCCATGGAGAGCGGCTACAGATAAAACCATTAAAAGCCCTGCCTGGCTGAGGTCTGCAGGTAGTGTAAGGAAAAGGACCTCATTTACTCTTCCCTTCATGCCCCATTCTCACCCCAGGTACACCCATGCCACACCACTGACCTTTGTCTCCATCGTTGGAAATCTTGCGCAGGTCAATGAAGTGGGTGCCGATGGCCACGTCATTGACCTTGTCAGAGTCTCGAATCTGCACCTTTATGCGTTTGCAGAGTGGTGGGAACAAGTCTGTAAAGACGACCTGCTCATTCCACAGCGGTTCATAGCTACTCTTCTGCACCGATGTTTTGCCCTGGAGAGATGAAGTCACGATTGTTGTGTGCATGGTGTGTCTGTTCTCAGATGGAGGTTCCAGATTTCTTCTGGTTTGCTCCCACCCACCACCTGTACTTTAAGCCCATTATCCCATCCTTCAGCATTTTCATCCTAAGTACCTTCTGGCCGGCAAAGAAGACTTGTACGTAGGGGTCCACGAGGTCCTTGTTCTCACCAATGAATGCCTTCTTCACGTTGGCCATGAGGCTTGTGTTCATCCGAGGCAGTCCCTCTGCTCTGTAAATTTTCACGTAGAAGCGGGCCCACTGACGTTCCGGGGGCACGCCTTCGGGGAGCAGCAGGTTCCTGTGAGCACAGGCAGCACATCATATATATCCGTCATGGACCAGGTTAGAGAATCTTCTTTGCATTTTAGATCAGCAAAAAGTATGACATGTAGAGAGGCGTAGAGGATGAGGGTCAGAGATGAGATGAGACAAATCAAGTGCACATTTGCATCTCTCTCTTTCTCTCACCCCCCCCCATCTTAGCAGCCTCACCCCCCTGGGGTCTGACATAATCTGTGAGAGACCACTTTAGAGAATCCAGATTAAAGACACCAATTCATGCTGCCCATGCACTTTTAGGATTCTGGGAAAGGCTTCTCATTTCATCAAAATTTGGCTTCTTCTGCATTAAGGTGGCAATAATATTAATAGCCACTTCTCAGAAAAAAGCAACACATAAGTTACAAGATGTGAGTACTTTGTAAATTGTAGTGGAGGGTGCTAATCATGGTTCAACTTTCAAATCTTTGTACCACCTTTCTTCCCAAGACAAAAACCTCCCAGGAGCTGGTCTCCTCCCCAGTCCATGGGAGACCAGGCTCACTAGATCCCAGCACATTTTGAAAGTCCAGACAATGTCCTGGAGTGTTTCTTAGCAGCCAACACCTGCTGCCTGAGACTGGCACACTGAATGCCATCTCTCCGCTGTCCTGAGTATGAGGCACTGGAACCCTGGGACCCTGGCAGCAGTAAAACTCCTGATTGGCAGCATTTCCTCTTTCCACCAGCTTGCACAGTTGGAAGTCTGGATGTCAAAGCATTTCCTTCTATTAACCCCAGAGGCCACACTGCCCTGGGTCCTGGGGGAGACTGGCAGGCTGGAGCATGGACAGAAGGAAGGGATGGAAAGAAGTCTGGGTTCAGGCCATTCTAGGAGCTTCCTTTTGGAGGAAGGAAGAGTTGTGTGCAGGTCTCTGGGGCCATGGGGACCTCACCCCTCAATGTCATCCTCATCTGTCTCGTTGGCCTTGTGGGGCGTCTTGATGTTATCTCCCTTGCCCACCACGGCAACGTCACACTTTACATAGCCCTTCAGCCCGGCAGAGATGTCATCAGGATCCGACAGAATGGCCCACTTGTGGTGGAACTGGTGTTCTGCAGTGTCAAGGAAGAGCATTGTACCCGTCATCCCCATCCCTAGCCAGGCAATGGGACATCCAAGCCGAGTGCCTGCTAGGTGTTGCAAGTTCAAGGCTGCAGGCCCAGGAGATAGGGCCCCACAGCTCTACTTACACCCACCTGATGAAGACAGAGGGCCTCTGTAGCCAGAGAGCTGGGCTTGACCCCACCAAGGAGTATATTTCAGAACTCCAAATTGCTTCCATATCAGTTTCTCGGCTTGCAGTCTCTCGTATGGTCCCTGCTACAGTTTGCCCCGTATAGCTACCAGAGAGGTTTACTAAAATAGAGACTCCCCTTATCATGCCCCCCTTCAGTCTTTCTGAGTTCTCCTGTGTCTTGAGATGAAGTCCAAAGGTTTGGCAAGGGAGTCCTGCTACTGTCTTCCCTGTCTGGTCCCAGCACCCCAGGGCTGTCCAGGCAAAGTGCTCACAGCTTATTGAGCTCATATGCTAGACTCTCGGCCACCATGTTGGCTCCAAATGGCCTCATCTTCTTTCTCCTTGTTTAGCTGGAAAAACTACTCATTTTGTCCAAGGATCTCCTCTCCTACGCAGCCTCTCCCTGACTGCTTCAGAGGAGTGGGTTCTGACCTGTTGGTGCTCTCAGGGCCCCATATGCATGTTCATTCCCACCTCCATCCCCCTCTGTACATCTATACACTGCCCATCTCCATGTTTAGACTGAAACAGGGATCAGCCCTGTGCCTCCCCCAGTATACCCAGGACACAGGACAGTGTGGAGAAAAGTACAAATGTCAATGAAGGAGGCATTTTAGGAAGGTCTGCCCCACTGGGTTGATTTCAAAGCTAGGTAGCAGTTGCTGGGTGGAGGTGCCTCCTTAAGAATTTCCTGAAGATATTGAAACCTCCAGGGGCTCAGGATTTCCCTCTGTCTCACTGTGTTCTCCAAGGTTCTGACCCCAGTGGGTTTGAGGCAGGGAGCAGGATCCAGCTTGTGTGGGTGAGCTGGCCCAGCTATCAAGACAGCTAAAGCTATGGAAATGTCAGTGAGGTTAAAGGGTGATGGGAGGTCAGGAGCCTTAGTGCTTGGGGTCACTGGAGTCCTCCTGCTGAGCTGGTGGCCTCAGGAAGAGGAAGCCATGTATCTTCATAGCCTCATGGTTCTAAGCAGATATAGGTAGGAAGGGTATGGTGAGGTGAACAGACCTGAGTGTGGGTGCCTGCTGGCCTTGGGGATGTATGGGCAGATGGTCTGTGAATAGATAATTGGATAGCAGAATATGTTATGCTGTGGGAAAAGGAAGTGTATTGTGTATGGATGGGCAAACTGGCAGACATATATATGGTTGGATGAAATGGGGGTGAGGGGGATTTAACAAGGAAAGACCAAGATTCAGGTAAAGCAAAATTTACCTTTAAACCTAAAAGTGATAAACCTGAAAACATGGTTATAAATGACAAAAAAATACAGATGACAGATTTGAGTCTGACATATATGAAACAGTTGTCTAAAATACAGGTGGTGAGTATCCCACTTCTGGCTAGATGACCATCAAGGGTACAGCTGAGGGGCACCCTTGTGGGGTACTCACTGGACTTATGGCCTTTGAGGCTCTTCTAGACTGGGTACTGCAATCTCCAGCTGGAGATGTAAGGAAAAACAGGAGACCCGGCTTTGCCTCTGCCAGGCTCTCCCACCTGTGGCTGAGGGCTGGCTATGAAAAGGCCAGCCACGCTGGCCCCTGTGACCACAAGCTATCTCCAGCAGAGGGCAGCAGCGAACAATTTCCCCACACTTACATTCAAACCAAGCTTGGGGGAGACGTTTCAAGGATAAGCCATGCAGTGACAAGCCTCTAGACTAACAGTGTTAGTGGTAGGTACCAGGGCAATGATTACTCACACAGCTCTTCACACCATGGCCATTCCTCAGAGGGCCTGGATCCCTTGTGAAAAGTATTCTTAGAGCCCAGAGTTTCCCAAAGTTGCTGTATTGCATTTGCCATTGATTGTCACATTTAGATTAGATGGTATGACTTTATGGGTGCTCTGAAACACACGCCTTGGTATCCCCCTAACCAGCTTATTGACTGGACCCTGGCATATCCGTGAGTCTCAGGCCTCCTGAGTGCCAGAAGGGGTGACAAAGATTTTGTAAGGATGGCAGGGTTTTGTTTTTTTCTTCTCAGAAGGTACCAGCCAGAGGCAGTGTGTGGGCATGGCCCCTACCAGGCCTCACATTGTCCTAGGTGTATCTGTTCTCATATGACACAGGAGAAATGATGCCTTCATGTATGTGTGCCACATGTATTTAAGATGCCTCTCTGTACTACTATCCAAGATCGCTTGTTCCCATAATGACCAAGCAACTGTCAGACACAGTGCAAATGTGGCTCATACATCTATGTGTGGAGTACATACCACTTCACTCTCAGCCCTATGGCTGCATACTGATGCTGAGTGGATTGTGTCTATGCTCCTTGATGGATGAGCTAGAACCAATATGGTAGGAAGGACCCCACATGTTGCTTCTGGAAATGCATGCCCCATTCCATTCTTAGGGGGTAACTCACCAGGCTGAGAGTACACAGTCCCCACATCCATTTTGAAGGAGCCCACGAGGGTGCCGCTTCGAAGCAGGTTCTTAGAATGGATCACCTTCAGGGCAGAACCACCAGCAGCCAGTCAGGCTGGGTGGGGAGAAGCCTTTGGAGGCTGGGGGCAGGGGCAGGGGCAGGGGCAAGGCCCACTGATGATAGTGTTAGCTTTATCTTTCTCAGGACCCATGTATCATAGAAAGTTATTTAGCAGGGGCCAGGCTGTTTTGTTCATAACAGCATCATCTCCCCCACTACCATTATGTATGGGTGAGTAGGTTTCACACCCTATAGAGGAAGCCAGATGAAGGCCAGATAAAGAGCCAGTATCTATTCTGTGCTACCCTTTGCCCAGCTGTGCATCCAGGCACAGGGCCACTGTGTTGGAAGCAGCATGTCACAGGGCTTTGTGGAGAGCCACTCACCGAGATCTTGATGATCTTGTCAAACATGACATCAGGAGAGACATGGAAGTCGAAGACGAAATACTAGAGGAGGGGGAAGGACCCAGAGTGATGTCACTATGGACCCCCTCCCTTCGAGCTGTGTCTGCTTGTGTCCCACCATTTCCCCATGAGTCTCAAAGCTCACATGAGCAGTCATGTTGACCCACTAGGTTCTGAGAAGTAGAGTCCCATCTCCTGGGTTGGGTCCTCTACTATCAGGGTGTGGAACAGTCTACTTACTACCCATGTTCATGCTGCAGGCTGCCCACCACATTTGTAGATGACATCACACTACAATGTCAAAAAATTGAGCACCCCTTGGTTATGTGCTGTGTGCAGAAGAGTCCTAGGGGCCAGGAAGTCTGAGCTTTTGGCCAGTTTTACCCCATTCTAGCTTTATAAACTTATACACATGCTCTTTGGCTTGACCCCCAGAGAGCTGTAAAATAGGGGTATGGATCTCGACTACCACGGCACAGAATCAAACAGGCTATTAACTGTGAGGTACACTATGGTGTGAAGGCCATATAGATAACCACAACACCTCATTGGTGCATCGGAGATGCACCCCAACCTAAGAAGTGTTAAAAGATAAAACACAGCGTGCTTTAGAATGATGCACTCGGGTTAAGACAACACTTCCTTAGCCACAAAAGAGGAGTACTGCTATGTGAGCTGTTCTCTGATGCTGTGAGCCTCTGTGGTCACAGTCCCCTCCCCCCTACCCCGTCCTTGTCCTGGGCATTGGGATGAGGTAAGGGTGCGGTGACTGCTGCTGTGATGAACTTGTGAGCAGAGCAAAGAAGGCAGTATTACCAGAGGGCTTTAATGAAAGCAAATGTCCCAAGAGTAGGTATTTCTCGCTGTAGTCAATAGTCCTAGTCAACAGCCTGGTCAATAGTTAGGCCTATTTCATAGTTAACAACTAAACACTGTGGTCAGAAGTGTTGTTTATAAAGCCATTTAGCTGTTACTGCTGAATCCATCACTTTCATTCTCGAGCCTCAGTTTACCCTTGTGCTATGAGGATAATGACATTAGGCCACCATGCTGTTCTACTCTAGGGGCATGATCATGTAGAAACAGGTGTGGTTGTAAAATCAAAATGGCAGCACTCAGTTGTGCACATGGTAAGGGCACAATAAATGTTAACTGGTGTGCATGGCTGATAAGTCTTGGGGTACTGGCTGGGTGAGGGCCTGCAGCTCTGGAGTTGGATCTGAGAATGAATGGTCAGCATGGTGATGGTGACAGAGCTGTGGGAATGGAGGGGACATCTGAGAACAGTACATGAGGAGAAGCCTGCTCAGGATGGGGCTCAGGGCTCTGGGAAGCAGCAGATATCCTTGGTGGGTTGAGAACGCCACTAGGAGGAAAGTTCTGGAGAAACCATAAAGCGGGAGAGTGTCATGAGAGTTCCTGGGAAAGGGGAAGGAGATGAAGAATGTGGTTGGAGAGAGAGAGGGTGAGGACAGCTCACACATCTACTGTGAATGGAGGAGTTAATAGGAGATGGCTGGAGATCCAGCTGGAAGTGGAGAAAAGCCATGCTTAGGTGGTGGGTGACAGACTCCAGGTTCCTGTCCTTGGTATCCATGAGGTGTGCTGGATTACAACATCCTGCTGTCAAGTGCAACATGGGCAAGAGAAAAGGAAAGAGACAGAAGAAAGGCAAAGACAGGATTTGGGGGTCTTTGCTCAATGTTGGGTTCTTTAGGTTGAAGAAAGAGAAGGGTCCATGACAAAGGTGATTGTGGGTGGTGGTGGTGGTGGAGGAGCAGGGGTCACAGGCTGGTCAGGAAGACCACATGTGCACATAGAGAAGGGGTTTGTGTTGGTCCACGTGTGGCCAGGCTAGTATGGGAGGACGTAAGTCATGACTTCCCCTTTCCAGGCAGGATCAAAGCTATGCAGATGAACTACCAGGTCCATGGAAGGAGCTGGATAAGCTGCAGCCAGAACTCATGTGCTCTGAGCTGGCTGGAATTATAATCCTTGTATTTTCTGAGCATGATTCTTTCTTGGGATTTCCTAGAGATCTGGTGAGTCAGTTGAGGGTTCCTACCAGCCTCTGCTATTCTAGTGGAGCCAAAGGAAGATGTCTACTTCCTACAGAACTTCCCAGAAGCAATGTATTCCCATGGCTAGAAGGGTGTTTATGGTGGTTTGAATGGAATGGCCCTCATAAGTTCATAGGCAGTGGCATCATTTGAAAGAATTAGGATGTGTGGTCTTAGTGGAGTAGGGTGTGGTCTTGGAGGAAATGTGTCACTGCTGTGGGTGGAGTTTTGAAAGCGAAAGCCAGGCCCCATGTCAGTCTCCCTTCCTTCTGCCTGTTGATCCAAATGGAGAACCCTCATCTCCTTCTGTAGCACCATGTCTACCTGCAATCTGCTATGCTTCCTGCAATAATGATAATGGACCTCAGAACTGTAAGCCATCCTCAGACGTTTTCCTTTATAAGAGGTGCTAAGTCTTGGTTATGGTGTTTCTTCATAGCAACAGAAACTTTATGATCGTGTTTTTCTTTTTATTTTTTTTAAAAAGATGTATTTATTTATTATGTACACAGTGCTCTGTCTGTCCGTATGCCTGCAGGCCAGAAGAAGGCATCAGATCTCATCATACATGGTTGTGAGCCACCATATGGCTGCTGGGAATTGAACTCAGGACCTCTGGAAGAGCAGCCAGTGCTCTTAACCACTGAGTTATCTCTCCAGTCCTAAAATAAGTGTTTTTTGCTGAAGAGGAGAAGAAGGGACCATTCTTGGGGGCTGCAAAAATCAAAACAACATAGTATAGAGTGGGCTTAATTGAGGGTGAGTTCAATTCCCATGGGACATTTGCCAACACCTGGAAATATTTAGTTGCTACAGCTAAGAGGCTTGCTAAGCCTTAGTACCCAGGTTAATCCAGAATTTTCCACTTCAAAATATCCAAAATGGCTGAGTTTAAGAAACTTTAGTTTAGAGGAAGCGACAGAAAAACAGGGCTAATTTGGCTTTGTGCAAAAGAGCACACCCATGGCCAGGATGAGGCAGAAGATGGTCGGAGACAGCGTGGCGGGGTGGAGGGGAGATGGCCAGAAGATGGTGACCCATGAGCTAGAAGCTGTACTTCGGCCAACCCTGCAGATCCCACTCTGCCCTGTGCACCATGGCCTCCACTTAGCAAATGCTCTCTCATTTCAAAAAGTGTCCACTCAGCAGTGTTACTGAGCCTTCTGGGTACCTGCAGGTTCTGAGCTTGGAGATCGATAAGAGAAACCTGTAGTTCCTCATCTGCCAGAGGATAAAAATGTGAAAGATCAACCACAGCTGAGGGACATTAGTGTTCCCAGAGAATTGCAGACTTGACTCAGGGCGGGGCAGACTGCTCAATGGCAAGGCCATTTGAGCTGGGTCCTGCAGAGACAATACAAGTTTGCTAGGGGCCCTCAGAGCTGGAAGGCTCCATGGGAAGGAGTAAGCAAGTTGAATGAAACATGAGGTACATGGGGCCTGATGCAAGGTGAACCTCCAAGTGAGTGAAACGTGGCTTCACCACTATCAAATAACCTGAGAGGCACTGGGGCTCCTCTCCATAGCCGTCACAGGAAAGTGGACCCTTATCTAGAGCGGAGGCTTTCCAGTCATGAATGTCTCCTGGTATAAGATCAGAGATGTCCGGCTTTGATATTCCGATTCCACCCAGATCTAGAGGGCCATTGAACACTGATGTCCTGCCCTAGTGAGGGGGGGGGCAGCAAGGACATCAGCTCAGAGCATTGTAACCCGTGGAGACACATGAGTTTGGTCAAGCTTGAGCTGAAATGCAGAAGTATCCCCAGGTCCTGCACTGCACAACTTGAGGCCCCACCATGTCCCAAAGACACCCTCAGCTCTTCCCACACTGCAGGACATAGCACATGGATGTATCATTTGATCTAGCCTGGTACCCCTTGCTAACCAGTCACTAGGGTAGACAGACCAAGTGTTCCCTTTAGGACAGGGAGCCTGGGACACCCAGGCTTCTTAACGCTTGAAATTTGCGTCAGGGGAAGGCTTGGCCAACTTCTCCAAATCTAATCATGATGAAGTCCTATCTAGAGTCCAGCTATCAATGTGGGTCTTATCCCATCAACAGTTCCCTGGGGGAGGTGGCAAGGCTCTTTCTGATCTGATGCCTCAGTTATCTCTTCTGTAAGATAGAGAGATCAAACTGTTTAGCTCTGAGGTGCCTGACCCTCCGTGTGGTCTCAGGTGGAATGCACAACAGTCATTTTCTTTCTCACAGCTGAGTTGAGCTGTGTTCTAGAGGGAGGCTTCTGAGGAGCACAGGAGACCAAGAAGGCAGCCTACACCTGACCTGACCAGCAAGGTCCAGGGGTCTTAGCATCCCTGCATGTGCAGTGGGCAACAGTATCCATGTGTGATGGATATTGATGTAGCTATGGATGTAGGAGAGACATGGTACCTGGAAGGACTCATTTATGGTATCAGTGGCACCCAGGCTAAAGCTGGTGTGAACTGCCCTACCCACAGGTTGGCTTGAAGCCACAACAGGGCCAGAGAGGGATCTAAATTCGGGGTACAGAGAGTGTGATTCTCCATGCCAGTGTGCTGGGTTGCAAGGGGATGGGCCAAGACTGGGGGCTGGTGACTGTGCTTCCCATGTGTTCTCATGTCAGCAGGACCTTTCCCCTCCTTGAGGCCATGGGGGTCACTGACCTCATTGTAATAAGGGCAGTTTGTGGACTCCTTCATAGATGTGTACTTTTTCTCATCGCCCACCTCCACGCACACCACGGGGTCCATGTTCAAGCCCACGAGTTGTCGCGCCTCAATCACCGTAATGCTGACCTGCAGGAGAAAGAGAGGGGTCTTTGTGAAGTACTGCAGCCATTTTAGTCTAGTCTTTACCAGAGCATGGGGTCAGGCAGCAGGTCTAGGAATTTAGGGCGCTAGTCAGGCTTGGAGTCAGACCCCAGGTTCTGTGTTGACTATGGTCCCTGATTTGCTGGGTGATCCTGGGATATCTGCACTGAGAGAGAGGTGTGGAGGCTGGTGGCCTCTAGGTCAGTGTTACAGAATCTCCCACAAAGAGAAGCATTACTGAATCCTGGTACCAGGCCATACTCCTGAGCAATCAATCTCATCTATATGGAAGAAAGGTCCTGTATCAGTTTCCTAAAGCCTGTCAGGTATGCCCAGCTTACCACAGGCAGCAGCCATATGCAGCCACGAGTGAAGCAAAATGCAAATAGTTAAGTTCTACAAAAGCATTATCAACACTTCTGTGACTTGTTTCTTTATAAACTTAGGAGCTGACAACATTGTATCACGGTGTTAAAAAGTTGTACCCACTAAAAGTTCTAGTAGATTCCTCAGCTCCAGTTCTTCCTAGTGCCCAGGCTCTGCTGAAGGAGGGCTGTGAAGACTGACTGCCATGTCAGTTTCCCACCCTCAGAAAACAGGCCAAGCTGTTCAAGTCTCCCTAAACTTGCTCTGGGGCCTGTTCAGGGTTTCTTGTTTACGCTGCAGACCTCTGACATACCCTTGGCTTTCTGAAAGCCGGAGCCTTTCCAATGTCCCATTCCCCACACTCCTTGCTGAATTTCCTTGAGGGGCTGGGGCCTCACTTTCTGGCCTGGTTAAGCGTATGTTGTATGGGTTCTACTGTGCCTTTCTGCAGCCTTGAGCTCCCTCGGATCTTCTGTCCTGGGAAACCCCTGTTTCAGCTGTCTGTTCCGTCAGTAAATATTTAGGGGGCTCCTGCTGGGGCCAGGCACAGGTGAGGTTGGGATAAACTCCTACTCCCCAGGAACCTTACTATAAAGAAGTACTGGCTTACACATTTTAAACTAGTACATACATACTTTAGCTTAGCATATACATAAGAGATCCATTATATCTTTATGTGCACATACATATAAAGCTATGCATAGCTAAAGGATATGTATTAAAGATACATGTATGTGAAAACATGTATTTATATGTACATATATAAAACTAAAGAAGGATATATATATTTACAGAGAGAGGGAAGGAAGGGATAGAAAAGGGAAGGAGAAGGGGAGGGGAAAGAGAGAAGAATGAGGAAGGAGTGTAGGTTTTTGATGTAACTGCTATTTTTTTCTGAGTCTTCATTTCAAGCCATGAGCTCCCTCCTTGGATTTGGCAGGGTCAGTCCCCATTCAGGTTGCTAAAATACAAACAGGTACAGATTTTGGGTTTGCTGGTCTTCGCATTAAGCCTCAACCTGACATATGGCCAGGAATGGATGCAGAGGACCCTGTGGATTTGCTGAACTGCATGTTGTCAGCTCCAAGCTGAGGCCCTAGCTACTGAGGATTAAATAAGATGATGCACACCCCCAAAGCATCACACATCCAAAAACATCATAATATCGAACACTCGATATTATGAGTTGAGAGCTGGCGGCATGAGTGGCCTCTCAGAAGATACCTCCGGTAGCCGCCATGTCTCCGGTAGGTAGTGTTAGTGGATGCTTCAGATTTCTCCACAGGAGACTCGAACTTGCGGTTTATCTAAAGCCTGCTGTCTGCTGTCAGCATTTCCCCACTAGCTAATTCGACGGTAAGAACAGCTGTTTGTGTCTCTCATCTGAGTCTCTGGCACTTCAATTGTTATGCTTTTGATGCAATTTCTAAATATGACTTTACTCAGGAGAATTATTTTCCGTTTTTAGATAAAAAGAATTCTTACTAAAATTACCATCCACCGTGTTCTTCAAGGTCTTATAAATAGCTCAGAGACCGAGAAAAAAAATCCACACATCAGAAATGAGGCTAGGGAAATAGAAACCCTAACACCAATAAGACCACTGCCAAGAAAAGCTGGGAAATGCAGAGGCGACCATGCGCCAAAAGGATGCTTTAACTATGTGAGCAGCTGCTATTCTGGGGCTTGAGAGGCCAGAGGGGCTGAGACTTGACCGCTTAGAATCCATGCTTGAAAGAATCGCGATAGTCCCCATTTCTTCAGGGAACCAAAAAGGAAACAAGTCTCATTAATTTAGTTCCAAGAAGTTGACTGTGAAGTGACACTGGGAGTTCTGGAATATTCTTTGCACAGTAGTGCATAGAGTTTCAACTGCCAGAAACCTTTTTATGCAAAAGGATTAGAAATTCTATTAATCTACAACTACCCCTCCTCCCCGCCCCCAAAAAGGTTTTCTGTAACTTTTAAACCAAGTATGGTTTTGGCCAGATGTGCCAGCTGAGATCATCTGACCCATTCCTAGAGGGTGGTTGATCTTCATGTGTGTATTTCATCTTTGTCTTCTCCTCTGTTCAGTCTCTTCCCGTCTCAGGATTCATTTTTCTATATTCTGCAGAAGAGCTTGGCCAGCAGCAGTGACTCAGGTCAGAGGCTGACAGTCGACACGGAGGGGAAAGTGTGGAGGAGAAGCAGACGATGGAAAGAAATGAAGAGATGGGAGAAGAGATATTGCTGGGTGAGGATGGTCCCAGGGAAAGCCTGGGAGTGTGAGGTAGAGGTGAGGGGCCTGGTACTGGGGCAGAAGGGAAGCCGTAGCCTCCCCAATCCCTGCTTCAGTTGTATGTGTGTGTGTCTGACTCTTGCAATTAAAAGTAACAATGTGGTCATCTTCTGTTTTTGTCAGGAGGGGATAGGACACCCAGTCATCAAAATGTTGAGAAAACCAAAACCACAATGCTAAGGGGAGGGGATTGCAAGAAAGCAAAGAAACTTTTGTTTTACTCACAGCTTTGCCAGAAAGAAAAACCAGAGAGCAAAGGGAATCACCAGTGGGACCAGTCCAGCTGGCTCCTTTGACTAATTCCACCATCTCCTGTTGAGCTAAGGGCTAGAATTCCCAAGAGCCCTGTCCAAGCCATCACAAAGAAAAGTGCTGGGTGGAAATAGTCTACTCAAAGTCCTGCAGGACCCCAATGATGACCTGCTTTGAGGACATCTATACATGCATACATTGTCAGGAGATGCTAGAGGAAAGAGGAGATACCCACCCTTGTCTCCAGGGTCAGAGGTATGACATGGCCAGGTAGGCAGATCACTCTAATGGTGACAGGGAGGCTGGAGTGGAGTGGCAATATGAAGACATGGAGGCCAAGGGGAATAGGGTCATGGGGGGTGTAGAAGGTCAGCAGAGGCTGGGGGCTTGGGTTTGGCCTGGGAGAAGGGATGATGCTAGAAATGAAAAAGCTGTTTGGAGGGGACATGTTAAGCCTCAGTGTCAGGAAGAGAGACCAGGGGACAGACTCATGAGCATCTAAGCCATAAGGACAGCTACCCACTCTGCTGGGCAAAGTGCACACTCCCAGGGAGGTAACATCGGTTTGTCTCTTTTCAGATGCTGACAATTAGGAGTCTGCATGTTCCACCTGTTCTGAACTGTGCACAGCATACTGCACACTGGAGCCTCTTCCTTCCCCAGGCCTCCTGCTGACATCTAGCTTTCTCAATAGTTCTGACTCTCAGGATCCCATCGGGACCTGAGTTCTCTCGGGCGCTCTTCTCATCTCGCCAGTGGCATGTTCTCTCTGAGGTCTTTCTGATTAATTACGCCGAATTCCCCAAGGGAGAGAAGTTGCTGTTGGTTTTATTTGGTTTGTACATGGTATTTATGGGAAGTAAGAATATTTTGCATTTGAATTCTCCTCTGCTCCCTGTTGCACAGTGGATAAATAGATGCAGCTGAGCTGTGAATGGACTTGTCAGGTGAAATGGGGTAACTGGTTCAATTCAGAAGGTTTAAAAGACTTTGGAGGAAAAACTATCTGGCCTGGGACATAAAAGTGCCTGGTTAGAAGCAGTTTGGGAGGGAAGTGGTGAGCTAAGAGGGACCAAAACCAGGAACACCCTTCAGAAGCCTTGACTCTGACTCCGAACCCTGGCTCCAGCCTTGCTTTACCTGAGACCCATATCCTCCTAACATTCTTGGTTTCAGTTCTTACTGTGACAGTGCAGTACATTCAGATGGTTGAAAAAATGACATCGGGGCTGGAGAGATGGCTCAGCGGTTAAGAGCACCATCTGCTCTTCCAGAGGACCCGGGTTCGATTCCCAGCACCCACATGGCAGCTAACAACTGTCTGTAGTTCCAGTTCTAGGCAAACACCAAGGCAAATAAATAAAGTTTTTAAAAAAAAAAAAAAAAAAAAGAAAAAATGACATCATCTCCATAGAAATACATATTCAGCTCCTAGTGCAGTGCCTGGCTTATAATAAGCCTTTAAAGTAATAACCCACATTAACAATGATTTCACATGTTTTTGCACAGCAGGCCAGTGGCCTGGTGTCTACATGAGGTTTCTGGGATTTCCTTGATCTCAGCACACAGAAGCATAGACAATCCCACATCACCTCTCTCAGGTTTCAGTCACCTGGAGAAATCCCCTAATGGCTCAGGACATTGTGTTTGGGTTTTGATAGGTTGTGGGGCATCATTCTCAAACCTCCAAGGAAACTCTAAAGGCTTGAGGTGTCTAGAATTTCAGAGTGGCACCATGTGACACCATGTGGGGCTATTTTGTAAACACCATGGGAAATGGTCCTGATGCAAGCAAACCAAAGAAGCATTAAAAGAGTCAAAACGAATCCTTGGGAAACATGACCAGGCATGAAAAGTAAGTGGTGCCATTTAGCCCTTTATATCATTCCCTGAGGGAGGTCAGGTGGGGTTGTCTATGCACAAGGGTAGTGTGTACGGGGCTTGGGAAATGGGCACCTAAAACAAAGCTGAGCTTACATCAGTTTCTGACCTATAACTGGGTCCTGTTAATTCTCAGGGGAGACTCTGGAGTCATGGTGACTTCCCTGGGCCTCTCTTGCCTTTGTTTCTCATTTTGTACATAAGGGCTAAGTGTTTCTGGATTGTATGCCTGTATATTGTGAGCCACTCTATTCAGCTCTGTATCTCAGGCTTGGAGGAGAGCCAAGACTGAGGGTCTGGGCCTGCAAAGTGGCCACTAAGGTCTGTGTCAGCAGCCTCCAGCCCCCCACCCTCAGTGACCCTTAGTCTCTGTGCTGTGCTGTGGCTATACCCATAACCCTCCTGGTCTAAATTTAGCTTTAGAAATAAATAACTATAATCTAAGAAAGTATAGAGACACAAAAGAAGGGGAAATCACCCTGTTCTTACTGTCTGGAGATAACAGGATTGACGTTACTTCTGGCATTAAAATGAGCTGGAACAACTTGAAGATGCCCACTCTTCCTCAACAGCTCATCCCTGAAATGTCTGAGAGAGAGTGTGTGTTTCTCTTTTGTTTTTTCCAGGATCCCCTTTTCTTAGAATTTTCAACAGTGGACACAGAATCTTCAAGGAGCTTTGAGCAGTGCACAGATCTCAAACTCTTCCTAGATTTTGTTCCTGCCTTGATACTTCTAAGAAATCCAGGCAGAAGCCCACTTGACTCTCTGTGACTCCCTGGTTCTTACCTCTGAGTCTCCCATGCGCACCTGGCAGGAACACCCCACTCCAGCAGAATCTGTAAGAGTCAGGCATCTGGGTGCCCACCTACCTGATAATCCATGGGCCTCCCAGCACTGGGTTCCATCTTAATGTCTGGCTTAGACCTGAGGAGGAGAATGAATTATCAGGGTCTGTGTGAGGTACGGAAAAGCCAGAGGGACAAAACTGTGGTCTTCAAATAGTCTATTCTGCCAACATCATCCGTGTCTTCAGTGGCACTAATGAGAGAACTAAGCAGAGGCAGAAGTAGCAATGGCCAGCGGGTGAAGAGAGCCGCACGTGGACTGCTCAGGTCTGTGCTTTCTCTCCACCCACAGGGGCTCAACCTCTGCCTCTACAGGGAAGGAGAGCCATCCAACCATAATAAGAAAGGGCAAAGATTGGGTGTAGCTTCTCATGGGCCCTGATTTCTCTGCCCCCAAATCTCAAGCCTGGCAAGTTGGTTGTGCCTGACAAGGCTGTGGCAGGTGGACTACAGGCCCCTGGCCCACTCACCGCTTGTTGGAGACATTGCTGGTGAGAGCAGTGACCGAGGCTAGAGACACCGAGTCGGGGTCCAGCCCATCCCCCAGCCGAATGGCCAAGTGGTCCAGGTCCTCTTCCATCTCCAGTACTGCTGGTTCATCTGGGGAAGAAGTGAAGGGTAAATGGATGGATACAGGGCTAGGGATGGTCTCCTAGGGAGGACAATCAAGTTTCAGGTTTATTTGATGGCACTTGCTTAGAATGCTGTCACCCATACATGTCTTGTTCTCTATTAATTAATTGGTTAATTAATTAACTAACAACAGAGTCTCAC
The DNA here is from genome assembly GCA_004025045.1 of Sigmodon hispidus. NCBI lineage: Eukaryota > Metazoa > Chordata > Mammalia > Rodentia > Cricetidae > Sigmodon > Sigmodon hispidus. The sequence continues at coordinate 145,054 of PVIH01003177.1, read as the reverse complement.
TATGTAGCTCAGGCTGGCTTGGACCTCTGTGTAGACCAGGCTAGCTCCAAACTCATAGAGACCCAGCTGCCTTTACCTCCTGCATCTTAGAATTAAAGATGTGCACGGCCATGCCAAGTTCCAACATTACTTCTTAAAATATTTTAATGTCATTACATCTAGTCTCACTTTCTTTTGCAATCTTATCCAAATGTAATTCTTTTATCCAAGTCCATTTTCTAAAGCTCTTAATGTCCTAGGTGGAAGGAAGTAGAAAATACCCTGAGCTTACTACATCCATCTCATGACAAGGACTACTTAAAAGAGATGGGAGAGCTCAGGCCTGCACTCCTGTGTACAAATCCAGAGGGATGACGTCATGATTTGGAAAAGCCATCCAAAGATGGTGGGTTTGGGTTTCCGCGGGAATCTGTGCCTTCTCAGAGTGCAGCCAAAGCTGGTCAAACAGGAAAGCCTCGATGCTGGCTCCGCAGCTCCCCTCTCCACCCCACTTAGGTACCCGCTTATTTTCCACCCATCCTTGCCTCCACTTAAACAGCTGTTGGACATCCTTCCAGCTGCCTTTCTTAGGAGAGACCAAGCATTGAGGGTTGCTGCGGCTCTGCAGGCCCAGTGGCCTCTCTCTAGAGACGAGCCTGCTAGCAGCTGCCAGATGCAGTCCGGCACGCTTTCTTGTCACACTCTAATTAAAAGTCTTTGGGCTCCAGTGAAGTTAAGCACTCAATGTAGGGAGGAGCCCATCCACCTGGCCGGGGCTCCATGTCCTTTCTCCGGGCCAGCCAATGGGAGTACAAGCCCTGCCCAAGTGGCTGTGGGAGTGGCCAATGAGAGGTGGGGAAGGAGGGCTCTTTGAGACCGGACTAGGAAGGTTTAAAGGATGGTTACTGTTCGAAGTGGTTGATGGAGCTGTGTGAATGGTGGGCAGGACCGCTTTGCCTACCTTGTCTCTGGGGCTCCTCTTTGTGGGATCGAGTCTTGCCAAGTTTCATGGCCGAGAACACACTCCTTCCCGCTCTGTAAAAGGGGGACCCCCAAAATGAGGTGTGGGGGAGACAGATGCATGCAAGAAAAGCACAAACACACAAGAGGCAGGAAACTCAGAGAAAAAGGAGATGGAGCCCCCGGGCCTAATTGACTTTTCCCAAGATACATTCCAAATTAGGGACCGTGAGCCCCGACGGACACAGGACAGTTCTTTCCTGGCACCCCATTTAGGCTAGTGAGAAGCAGGTGGAATCCCAGCTGAGCAGGGAAGTGGCCTGGAATGAGGCTCGATCTTGAGCTTTCCAGCCTGATCTGGGTCCAGTCTGCTCAGAGCTTTGAGATCTGTAAGGTTCCTAGCGTTCTTCCTGTCCATGCATCCCAGCTAGAGCTCACCCGAAAAGAGGCCAGATGCCCAGAGACAGCGTCAGAACAGGTACATAGTCTGAGCGACTTGGAGGGACAGACTGAGGCTGAAGATAAGGTGAGAGCCATGGGAGCCAGCTATTCAGGTCACAGGGGGCTTTGGAACACAGAGCCTGATCTGCCTTATTCTATTCTCTGCATCAGAATGTCCCCAGTTCCCAGTGAAAAGGACCTTTCTCTTGTCTTGGTTGCCTCCCCATGCCTATGCCCTCCTATTGCAGACCACCACTTACCTAGCCCTTAGGACCCAGGGCAGAGCCCATAGTTCCTACCTCTTCCTTTGCTGTAGTATGGCTGTGTGCTGAGGCAAAGGGCCTTGCAGTCAGTGGGGCTGTGGGAAGGGGGCGGGGGTCTCCACAGCCCTTCAGGGATGGCCCTGCAGCAGAACCTGATGTCCCCCAAGCCAGGAAAGACCAGGAGTAGGATCCGTGGGGGGTAAGTGTAGAATTCCATTACCCCATCCATATTGTATAAGAGGGACACCTGACTCCCTACATTTCCTATTCTCCTCCTCCTGGGTGTGGCTGCCATGCTGCAGGCTCCCATCCTGTGGGGGTAGGTACAATCCCATTCCTAATCTGCTTCCAGCAAAGCCCACCCACACGGGGTCAGCCTTGGCTTGCAGAGGCTTGGGGATGGTATCTAAGACCCCCAGATCCTTGCTCTTCATGCTTTACAGTGTGAGGTTGGAGAAAACCTTTCTGTACTTATGATGGCCTGGACACCTGGAACCCCTCTATCTAGGATTGAGGGGGATCAGTCTTATTTCCAAAACCTGGTCCTATCTTAAACCCAGATACAGAGTCTGTGTCCTGTGATGGACAGGTGGAAAGGACCACTTCTTTCGTGTGTTGTCAACTCATGGATATGTTCAATGATATACTAGGAACAGGTGAAAGAGGCAGGAACCCTGATTTGTCTGGTTTTCCGGGCATTATGGGTTTAAAAGTGAGGGAAGGAGAGGAGGGAGGGAGGCTATGAAGGAAAACCACTGTCTTTGGAGTTATAATCATTGGGCTCAAAGTTATCTTCTCTATTCCTCAACTAGTCTTCTCTCTCTCTCTCTCTCTCTCTCTCTCTCTCTCTCTCTCTCTCTCTCTCTCTCTCTCTCTTCCACACACACACACAGGTGTTCACGTGCACACAGAGGCCAGAGGCTGATGCTGGATGTCTTTCTCAGTTTTCTCCACCTTTCTGAGACAGGATCTTACTGAACCTAGAGCTCCACGACCAGGCTAGCCCATCTCCCTGGCTTGCTCAGCAGGCCCCTGTCTCCTCCCCCAGAGAGCTGGGGTTACAGGTGAGCTTCCCTGCATGACAAATACATTATCCACTGAGCTGTATCCCCAAGACCCCAACTCCCAGCCCCGTATCTGTAGTTTTAACTATAGACTCTAAGCACAAAATAGATATGAGAATGATCTAATTTTAAAAGGTATTTGCTTTGATCCAGGTTTAGCTTGTGTGGGACTTATTTAATTTTTATATTTTGGTTTAAATTTTTTAAATTATACTTGTGTATTTACTTATTAATTTATTTAGAGAACATGTGTGTGGAGACTTGCATGTTTCATAGCTCATGGATGGAGGTCAGAGGATAGCACTGACTGACTCTCCTACCACGTGGGCCCTAGAGACGAAACCAAATCCTCAGCTCTGGTGTAGCTTCTTTTCCTCCTTAGAGGAATCCAACCCCCTCCATACCTTTTTTTTTTTTTGAGACAGGGTCTCATATAACCCAGGCTGGTTTGAAACTTGCTATATAGCCTAGACGGGCCTGTCTCAGTCTTCCAATGCTGGGATTAAAGGCATATACCATCATACTCCCCTGGTAGGAATTAAACCTGGGCCTTGCAAGGACTTTATTATTGAGGGAAGTAAATCTCTCTCTCTCTCTCTCTCTCTCTCTCTCTCTCTCTCTCTCTCTCACACACACACACACACACACACACACACATACACACATAGACACAATATGAAATGGCCCAAAAGAGACACAATCCTTGAACAAGAATTGTAGGCCAGCGGCTTTCCTCATTGTAGCCTATTGGCGGTTGTGGAGGGCATGTATACGTGTCTTCTTCATTCAGCCAGCGATGGACTGAAGGCCAGAGAGGAGAAGATCACTTCAGTGTCTCATAGTAAATGGAGCAATAGAGGCTGAAGCTTGAAGTTTATATCTCCTGGGCCTGCAGGAGTTCCCCTATCCTGGCTACCCTGCCTCTGTGATCAGGACCTCTCTGAGAATGAATCCATAGTGGCCAAACAGAACATTTGGGAAAAAGACAGCAGGGCCATTGTGGCTGTGGCTTAGGTATCAGCATCATTTGCAGAATGAGATGTCATTTAGAAAGAGCCCTTCATTCAAAAATGACCCAAGCCTCAATATATTTTGGAAGACACTATAATGAGTGTTACATTGCTGGTGACTTGCCATCAATCATATCAGTGACTTCACTAGAATGGACTGTTTGGAGGTGGGAAAGGGGTCATCCTGCCAGGCTTAGCCTGGGACATCCTGGGGGCTTTCTCCCCAACCAGTGGCTTAAAGGGCAGGGTGGCTATTCCTGGAGTCCTAGTCTTGTGTGTGTGTGACCTACATGATATCATCACCATGGCAGCCAGAATCTCTCTACCCCTGGAGGAGGGGTTCTGAGATGGTAGAGCAGAGAGCTATGTGGGTCAGGAGAGGTCTTGCTTAGAGAAGCTAGCTGCTCTGCATCTGGGGCTGGAATTTAGGCTGCTGCAGAAGCCCAGGAGGACTGTGTGGCTTTCTAAAACTGGTTCCAGATAGCCACTGAAGTTCAGGACCTGGGGTACTCTCAGACAGTTATGATCCTTTAATTAAAGCGCCATTTTATTCTTTAGAATAAACATTTTGGAGAGTAAAAATTAAGACTTGTAATGACCCAAACACCTCTCCTGTACCCTGAAAAAAAATCCAAGGAGAAAACCCCCTTCCTAAGACTGTATCATGAGATAACTAAAGCAAGCAGGCTCACTGATAGCACCATATGCCTGGAGATGTTGTAAAATGGCGTGCTTGTTTCTTGATGAGAAGTGCAGATGTGTGCAATGATGGACGTTGGTTCTACAGTTCCTAGTTCAGGCTCCACACCTCTGGCACCTTCTACACTGTTCTTTAGTTGGTCTACAGTGTGGGCAGCAGAGCAGGATGTCATCGCCACTGCTGTGCTTTGTGATTTCCCAACTGACACATCAGGAAACAGCTATGGAAAAGGCCCTTTCTGGGGCTGGAGAGATGCTCAGAGGTTAAGAGCACTGACTGTTCTCCCAGAGGTCCTGAGTTCAATTCCCAGCAACCACATGGTGGCTCACAACCATCTATAATGACATCTGGTGCCCTCTTCTGTATACTGTATACATAATAAATAAATAAATCTTAAAAAAAAGAAAAAGAAAAAAGGAAAAGGCCCTTTCTACTGTGCTGGTCCCTGGAAACCAATGCATGGCTTCTCCAGGCCAAAGTCAAAGGGCAAAGAAGGACAATTTAAAAAGTAATGTTAGTTTAATCAGAGTACTTTAAAGATTATCAACTTATAGAGCCAAGTTAAAAATCTTGTAATTTAAGTTTTTCTTTTAAGAGTTAAAATATTGCATCTCTTCCAATGGGTTTTACAACCATAGAAGGTAGGATGGGGCAAGAAGCAGACTGTGAAACCAGCCAGCAGTCAGCTCCGTAAAGAGAAACCTTCAATCAAGCGAGTCTGTACTCATAGGCACAGCACACTTGAGAAATATGATGATGAACACCTTTTCCAAGGGACTGTTTCTAAATGACACTCCATTCTGCAAACAACCTGGCACCTGGGCCATAGCCATACCTGCAGTTGCCTGGGCTGAATGAAACCTATCTTGAAAAATGAGCCAATATCAAAAAAGGGCTGGTGAGCCTGCACGGTGGGTAAGGGCGTTTGCGACCAAGGCTGATGATCTGAGGTCAGTCCCTGGGACCCACATGGTGGAGGGAGAGATCTGAGGACCACAATTGTCCTCTGACTTTCATATACATGTCATAGCATGTGCACATAAAGGAAACAAACAAATGTGAGGAAACAAAAGCATCACCAATAAAAACATAGATACACAAAGATACAAACAGAAAAGCTTGATGATTAGGAGTATAGGGTAGGCGAAAGAGAAAACCCCATTTACTTCCAGTGGCTGGGTTCTCCATGCTCAAGAGTGATGTATCTTAGAGAAAAGATGTTTAAATCAGTGTGTTCCTTGTACCTTCCCTTATGTATCTAGCAATCCCTTCACCTTGTTTTATGGCTCAATTCAGAGGTCTGTCTGCAATGTACATACGGCCCAGGGGCAGAAGCTGCATATTCGTTATGACCCAAGGACATTCAATGAGGGAAATCCAGTGGTCCTGAATACTTCAGTGATGTGCTCTATGGATTATTCTGGGAACTGTGACTTAGAAGAGTGTGGCTGAAAAAGGAACTACAGATTGTAGCACTCACTGTCCATCCAAGGCTTCTACTCCACAGGTACCTTGAGCTGGACATGTCAAGGCTCATCCACTCATGTCTCAGGTAATCAGGACACATGAAAGGCAGAGTGGATATATTCTTTCTTTGCATTGTTTACACAGCCAGACTTTCTAATCAGTCACTGCTTCCACAGCCTCTAACTCAATGTGAAGCTGGCCTTGAACACCTAATCTTCCTGCTCCTATCTCCTGACTATTCAGATCTGTGTTTATCTGTCCCTGAAGTTACAGGTAATTCTATAGCTTTAAATGTATTTTAAACTGTGTTGAGTTTTAGTTTGTTTTGAATAGTTTCCTGTATGGGTGAAGACAGGATGACTTAAATTTTGGGTGTGTGTGTATATATATATATATATGTATATATATGCATTTATTAATTTATTATTTATTCTTTTAAAATGATTTTATTTTATGTGCACTGGTGTTTTGCCTGCAGGTATGTCTGTGTGAGTGTGCTGGATCCCTGGGAATTGGAGCTGCAGCAGTTGTATGCTACCATGTGGGTGCCGGGTGCCAATTCTTTTGCAGAACTCCAGCAACAGTATCATGAGAGAAGGTACCCATTTCCTCATGGCAGCTATGTCACAGACCCACATACTCACAGAGAGTACTTTTGTTCCTTCCCAGGTCAAACCTTACATTTTCTCACATCTTCTATCTATTTCCTATGATCCCCCTCCCACAGCACAATTATAAGGCAACCATCTTGGCAGCACAATTGTCAGAATCTGAAAGCTCTTCTCACAGTGTTCTTTTCTCAGGCTAAAGAGTTTCAATTTGCTTAATCGCATCTTAGAGATTTCATTCCTCTTTCCTGGACACATTAAGATAATACTATGTTCTAGCTTAATTTCATCTGGTAATGGGATAGCCAGAACAAAGACAGAATGGGCAAGGAAGGCAGCACTTCCTAGGAATCTGCCACATGCCTGCATTGTGAGGTTCCATCTACCCCAGTTATAGTCACCAGAATCAAGCCAGTCTGACAGACTGGGGATTCGGAGGGTGACCGGGAGCCTGGTGATCTCAGAGAAAGAGCCTGAAGGACAGAAACATAGTGGCTTGTGCCTCATAGATAAGCTCCAGAGAAATATTTAAGTGGCCACAGAGAAACCTAGAGCTCTGAGCCTTCGCACTAAGGTCCTTAACTCAATGTCCCTATCACCTCTTACCCACACGTGGATTTGGATCTCTGGCTCTCTCTCTTAGCCTTGCAACACACTCTGCCCTTCTCAGAAGCTGGCAAACTGTTCTATCTCTGTGTGTGGCTCTCTCTCTATACAGTGTCTTGCTTCTGTTGCCCTGAGGTCATAGTTATCACAAGCATGACTAGAACTCAGTATAATTTGGGTAACACAGTGGATGAGGCTCCAAGTATCCCAGGTTCTTAATATGTGCAGACATGCCCCATGAGGATCAGCTCTGATTTCTATAGACACAGCTGTAATTTTTTGAGTATTGGGATCATAGTTTTGAGCAAATCTCTTGGTATCTCTGGAGTTCAGTTTCTGTATGTTGGAAATAAAGACTCCATCTCTGGGTTTTCAGGTTTGCCAGCTCATTTGAAGAATTAATAGGCTTGGGATACACTCAGGTGCTTTCAACTTCCTGGGTCTGCTGTGAACGCTGGGTAGGAAGTTATATTTCTTGTTTTACCCAGCTCTGCTTTGTTCTCTGGAACTAACACTTGTCACTATATACAAAAGTCAGAGGCTCCTTGTACTGTGATCTGCCCTAGGGACCTAAACTACTGTAATTTCTCTGACACTTGCTCTCCAGATGACATTATGGCTTAGCAGAACCTATGAGGCTGTCACCTTATGCTGTCAGTCTTCCTGGGCCCTTGTGTTCAGCCCATCAGGCAGCCCTATGCCTTTCTACCATGGAAAACCTTTTGGGGAATGGAGATTCCGAGGGTCAAGGAGAGTGGCAATCTCTCTTTGGCTCTTGTGAGTTTGTGCTTTGGCCACACCCTGCAGTCACACAGTGTCCAGAGATTGTCTTCCATGGACCTCTAAGGCTATCTGTTCAACTGCCCAGACCTGCCTAGACTGGAGGGTGGCTTCTCATATCCCCCACCCTTTAGGTATATCCTTCCTCATAGGGCTGCCTATGGGCTCACTTGTCGGTACAAAGAGCTGGTCAGTAGAGGAAGAACAAGACACTAAAAGGAGGGAGCATCACCCCTAAGAGCCCAGAGTGGAAAGAAAAGATCTGGCCACTTCCCTGGCTCACCAGCCTCTCCCCCACCCCATTGTCTGGTGGAAAGATCCCCCCTCACATGTTCCCTTCAGCTTTACCAGAATGGCTCTCCCTAGGCCCTCTCACCCCATCCCCCCCCTTGGAGCCCCACAGCAGAGTGCCAGCAGTACTGGCTTTGCCCTGGCCTCAGACACCTACTTGTACTCGCCATCTCTGTCTCTCTTGGTCTTCTCTCTGCCTTTGCTGAGTAGGAGGAAGAAATGAGGATGAGAGGGTGTGGACCAGGGATGCTCACAACCTTTGCCCCTGGCCCTGATGAGCCGCTAGTCCTCCCCAGGGGCTTCCCTATGCCACAGATGCCTTTAAGTCTTCTGTACGATAGTGCCATGACCCCAGGTCCAGCCGATCTCTATCCCAGAAGGAGGTCTGGTGATTCTAGAGTTGTAGGGTCCCCAACATCTCTTCCTCCCTCACTTTCTCCATTGGTTCCCTCCAGGGACTGTAAAGTGCCCGTGACGTGGGTTCTCCAGGGACACAGTGGGCAGAGCCTATTTGAGGAGAGGGGGTGCCCTGCTACAAGACAGGGCATTGGGGCCCTGAGAGGAAGGAAAATGGGGGGATGTTCTGTAACCTGGCCACCCCTAACGGGTTAGAGTAGGAGAGATGTATTCCCATCTTCCTTTAGAGAGGTTTCCAGACACTGGAATGTTTCCTCAAAATCTCTCCAGTGCTGAGTCAATGAAAATGAAGAAAAGGAAGAGAATAACCTTTTTTTCTCCTCTGCTCACACACTTTCCTGGCTCAGACCTTGCCCAGGTGAGGCCATACCCCAATAGCTCAGGCCCGGAAGCCTGCATACACAGTTACAGCTGAACTCTGGATTCAGCTGGCCTTTGTGTTAGGCAAGTATATAGTCTATAATTCAAAGAGACCCACAAATGCCAGGTTTCTGGCTGCCCAGATCAGCCAGGACCACTGAGCAGAAAGTGCAGAGAAACATGGGGAGACTGAGTTACCATGCTCCCAGCCAGCTCAGTTGACCTTAGCGCCACTGTTAGGAAGCCCCAGGGGCCACTGGGGCCTGCTCCCATGGGGCTATTTGGGAACTATGACTTCATTCAAGATTTCTCTCCATTCTCACATTTGTCTTAGGGGAGTTGCCCCCCCCCACCCCTCGATTGGACAATCCAGGTTCTGAGGGAAGGGTTTTCTTTCTGCTTTTACTCTGTGACCCTGGAAAATATGTCAGTCTCTGCTATGGACTACAAGAGAGAGGTGTGTGGCCTGGAGTTGGCAAGGGTCAACAGGTGTGTGTAACTGGCATACTGAACAAATAGCTGGGAGGTGGGATGTTCTCTCTCTCTCTCTGGTTTCAAGTCAGAGAGGTGTCATATCTACCAGGATATAGGGAGGCTTCTCTCTCTCTCCTCTTCCCATACTCGAGCCCTCAAGGCCCATATTCTCTGAGTGGAAACAGAGTAAGGAAAAGGCTGTTTATATGAAGAAAGACTCGTACCATGATTTTCCTACATCCACCGTTACTGCCGCTACCATCCTTAGAAATAGCTGCAGAGATAGGGCTCAGCACGTTAGCAGGCCCCAATGTGGCTGGGCAGTCATGCCATGAAGTGGCCATCTTCGCCATTACAGGCTTCTTATGGAGAGCTTTGGAGGCCCAGGCTGCCTTCCATCACTCGGCTGGCAAGCAGTGGCTTCACATGGCTGCCTTGCCACAGAACCTGGATTTCCTTCTCACGCCCACATTGTACTTTTGGTTCTCCCTGTGGTTATGTAAGTCCTGTTCCTTAGCCAGCATTCTCTTCTGCAAACTCTTTTCAGCCTCATTGAACAATTCCTCTTCCTTAGCTCCATCCCCCATCAGTCCCTGAACTGACAAAGGATCCACTGACAGGAGGGGAACAATAGTGTCCCCCGGGAATGCTAAGGCCTGAGGAGATCCAGGAGCATCTCAGCACAATGCCTCCCTTGGTTACTAGGCCTTGGGCTGAGGTTGGGATCCCCAACCTCAGGTAGAATGTCTGGATAGGACAGGAATATTCTGGAACCACTTCACTTCTAAATCTCAGCATGGCTATGACTGGTTCTCTGCCCATCAGCAGTCACTGCTGTGCTGGATCCCAGCCTGGTATAGGGAGGCAGGGAACGGTTTCCTAGCTCTTGGGAGCCCATGAGGATGAGCGAGTGTGTATTGCACCATGCACACACACTTGTGAACACCCCTTAGTGCACACATGCACCTCTTTCTCAGATCCCCTACTATATACACATGGCCAGTTTCTCCCTGCTCCAGACATAGGAAGGGGTTTCCTGGTTCTACAGGTTTCTACTGGAGCAGAGGGATGGATGCCCATAGGCGGGACTAGAATGGTGCCGGTCACAACCTACCCCTAAAGGAACGACATGGTAATTACCTAGACATCCCTGGGGACACCAGAGAGGCCGGGGTAGCAGAAGGTGGGGTGTGTGTGCAAATTGGTGAGGCTGGGTGAGATAGAGAAGATGAGATAGAGCCTTGGAGTACGAAAGATCTCAGGGAAAACAAAAGGCTTTGGCTAGCCACACAGCTCCTTTGTAAGATGTGACTCCTAGAGACAGTTTCAGTAGCAGAGACTGATGATATCCAGGGGCATTGAACTTCCTAGTACCATTCAGAGAATGTGTGTGCGTGCAAATGTATGCAAATATATAAGTGTGTGTGTACGTGTGTACATGTTTTCAAAATCTCCCTCTGCCCGGAGATTGAGATATAGTTTGGAATATTTATTTTATATTCTTGAGAGTAGAAATGCGCATGAGGTTAGTACTTAGTTCCTTTCTTACAACAGGAACATTGGTGTGTGTGTGTGTGTGTGTGTGTGTGTGTGTGTGTATTGGAGGAGGGGGGATATTTCTGTTCTTACTCAGGATAGCTGAACCTCCAGTGGGCAGCCCTGGGAAAGCCCTTAGCATAGGAAGGAATGAAAATTAATTCCTGGACCAGAAAGTCAGGTAGTGCTTGGAGGAGAAACAGTTGGGTCATTGAGTCTGCAGAGAGAACCCTGGCTGGGAACATACCTTCATGTACAATGAGTATCACTCACATATAGGAAGTACTCCATTTCTTCCTAATTCTCTTGCAGGCATGGGTAAGCCATCTTACAGATGGGGAGAGGTGTCTCCAAACAGCAGAGCCTGCACGTGAGCTCCGTGATCTCCACTCTCCTGGGCCGCCTCTTGGTGCCAGTCTGCCTACTTGGGATTATTTTGTAAGGAGTGGGCATAGACAAGAGGTTCCTGGACGAAGGCAGAGACTGGAGAAGTAGGCAGAGAAACTCAGACGGCATGTGATGGATCAGGGTCCAGGAGAGATTGAACGACCTGAGCAGAAGGAGTCCTGCTGGCTACAAGGCTAGGTCCAGAGAGAGGAGAAGGTGGAAACATCATCCCTAGGCTGGCAGATCCAGGGGAAGCGGGGGAAATAGTGTGCCCTTACATGCTCTGGCTCTGCAGTTACTCTTGCCCAATCCCCTGTCCCTACATTGGAACCTTCCTCCTACTTCTTCTTCTGGCCTGGGAAAGGTCCCTGGAGATGGGGAGTGAAGAGATCACCAGGATGCTGAACAGTGAGGCTTCAGGCAGCTGCCTGAGCTCCGCCTTCCTGGAGCAGGACTCTCCAGAGTCTGAGAAGTACCTTTTACACCTTGTTTTATCTGAGCCACACCATGCTGTTCATCCTCGCTGCCTCTCTGGTGAAGGCAGCCCCTCAGCCACCAAGAATTCCTGGGGGAGCTGCTTTCATGGCTCTCCGTGAGTATCCTGAGTCCCCCTGGAGGTCGGATGTTCAGCATATCTACATTCTGAAGTCATTTATTTCTGTTATTGACCCAGAGAACGTTGGTGTCATGTCAGTCACCCAGCTGATGACTCAGATCACCATTCCTTTCTCTACAGTGGGTGACCTGCTTCTCAGAACTCCCTCTGAGCCAGCCCCACACAGCTTTTCTTCATGTAGTATTGGCAGATGGTGACAGGTGGTGGCTACTGTGTTACATCCACCACATACTATCCAGTCTCTGATTTTCCTCTTAGCTTCCTAAGCCTATTCTTGACTTTTGGCACTGTCCAGGGTGAAGAGCCTGTTGCCACAAGCCTTTCCCTGTGCAATATTTGGCTCTCCCTTTATAACCTCTGTTACCCCCGTGGATCACCATCAGGATGGGGTTGGAGCAGGATTTATGGCTACAGCTCTCATTTGTAGATGTGCAGATGGGGTGGGAGACGTTATATGACTTGCTGGCCCTCAGGCTTGGGCTTATTTATGCTAAAGGACTTTATATTTGTGTGGCAGGGGATGTGGCTGGCCTGAAGCACATAGTCATGGGTAGTTATTTAAACTGTGTTTGGGAGGTAAGTTGGTGATGGGAGGTGCCTTAATTCCATTTCACTAACTGGGAGCCTGTGTGTTTCTATCAGAGGCTGAATATACCTCCCCTGGGGAGGAGAGTGGAAGGAAAAATGTGTAGTGACATGGGAAACCCTTGTTCTCAGAACCCACCCCAGACCTCTAGGACAGCTCTTGAGCATCGTACACAGTGTTCTCAGCATCCTAGATGTCTAGGGATATTATGCTAGCTTCAGTTTTGTTCCCTGAGATTTGAGTAACATAATTGTGTTTTCTCTCTTGGTAAAAGAACTACATGTAGGGAGGTGGGGCCTGGTCAAAGCCCTCTGTCATTTGTAAGTGACAGGGCATTTGTGAGATGTGAATCTTAGACATAGAAAAGCCTAAACAATGTTTTTTTCCAACAGAGGGTGGGCAGGTCTTGACCAGGATTGTTAGTTTCACGCTGGCAACAGAAGGCCTCTCTATTAGGGATCTTTTCACTGGGCCAAGGAAGAGGTCAGACTGCCTGGGCCTGGTTGGCACTGTTGGGTCTTAGACTAGAGAAACCAAGGCCTCTCCAGTCTCCTTTTTCATTTCTCTGATGAAGGCAGGAGCTCCAGGCTCCCCTTATATTAAAACTCGGTCTTTCAAACTTGCTTCCCTCAGGGCTGAGGCAGGCCTGACCTCTCATTCTGACTGGAGCCTCTATCATGCGCTTGGGTTGGGAGCTGGGTGAGATGGTGTGAACATCTTCCCAACCCTTAAATATTTCTATAACAGCTCAGCCCTGCATTCTGAGCCCAGCCAGGCCTGGAGGGCCTTCTAAAGCACTGGCTACTGGCACTTGCTTCCCAGGCCTTTGGAGGGCAGTGGGCAGCCAGGGGGGCCCAGCCTCTTACCTGCGAAAACTCTTCTCGCCTGGTGTTCTGGTGCTGGGCCGGGAGCCAGGAAGCAGTCCATCAGTCTCCTGGCTGTCCTTTTCTTCCTGAAGAGATTCGTCTCCCAGGAAGTCTCCATCATCCCAGGAGCCCACTGTGCCATCTGTGGCCTGATACCGGACCTCCATGCTTACACTGGTCTGAAGAGAGAGGGACAGTGAGCAGCTGGGCTGATTAGCAGTTCCCTGGGGTGATATATTGTATATTTAATAAAAAAAATAGTCTGGAACATCAAAGGACAGAGACATCTCTCCAGCCTTTTTTGTGTTTTGTTTTGTTTTATTTTTCCAAGTCAAGGTTTTCTGTGTAACAGTCTTGGCTGTCCTGGAATTAGCTTTGTAGACCAGGCTGGTCTTGAACTCACAGAGATACTCCTGCTTCTGCCTCCCAAGTGCTGGGACTAATGGTATGTGCCACCACTGCCTGGCTGTTAGGCCTCAAATTCACAGAGATCCAGATGGATCTTTGGATCTCTGTTCCCTGAGTGGTGGGATTAAAGGTATGGGTTACCACTCCCTGACCTTCGTGACTTGGCTGTGGGTGATTCTGTCCTCTGATATTCTAGACTATATTTATTAAATATACAATGTATCACCACAGTCCCCTGGTACCTGCGACATCTGGGAGGCATGTTCAGTCCCTATGAAGACTGAGAAGTTTCCTGCCTCAGTTTGTAGGTGAGAAAAAAGAAAGGCTGAGTTAGACTGATACAGAGGTCCTCTTGTACATGGCCCCTCTCAGGTGCCCCAGGTCAAGCGGCTGTCCTTATCTCTAGGCCTAAGCCTGGATATGAGGTCTTTGGGTCTTCAGTATAGAATCATTCTATGTCACCCCCACTTAAAATAAGTCACCTCTTCATCCTCAGAACGTGGGCTGTGTACAGGCACAAGAGGATTTCCTTGGAAAGGTTACAAAACTAGCTGAGCATGTCTTCTCAGAGAAGACCCAGTCCTGGGCTTCCCTCAGCCTGGTCCAGTCAAGATCTCCAAACTCCTCTGATTCCTCGCTTGCTAGCTAGAGAAGGGGCTCTTGGGGAGTTGCCTTGAACTTTTCTTTTGGAGAAAGTGGACTGCCACATCTAGATCCAGATGTTAATCAAAACTCCGGTGGAGGGACCATGTCTGGAAGGTACAGCCCTAATTTGCATGGAGTAAAACTGAGGTAGGAGATAAAAGCTATTTATACATCATTCAGCATTCTAAGCACTTTCTTTGTATGACCTTTGACCCTTTAGAACAATTTAGTGAGGCCAATATACTTGTGTGCTTTGCAGATGTTATGTGGGCTTAAGCTAGAGTCCTACCCAAGGCTCAGGCTCCTTACCACCATGCCAGCTTCCAGTAAGTGCCAACTAAGAGGTGGAGCAGACTGAAGGCTGGGTATCAAGGGTTTCCCCATCTCCTTTCATTGGGATAGACAATGAAGGATGGTTCATGGCTAGTTCATGCCTGCCCATGCTGACTTGAGCAGAACATGAGATCCTGATCCTCTCTGGACCACTGGTCACAGAGAAGCCACATTATATGTACCAAACAGAGGCTACTGACTTGCAAGGGCTGGCAAGACTCGATCCGGCCATTGGATGATAAGAGGCACCTTGGATTCCTGAGCTGAGATCCCAGTGGTAAAAACTACATCAGTGGAGAGGAGATGGCATCCCCATCACCTCAGCTAGCGCTGTCACTGTGGGAAAGACTGAGTATCCACAAGGGACAGACCCAGCCGTACTACAGGACCTAGCACCAGCCTTCATACTAAAAGGCTCTGGCGGAGTCCCCACCCATGTCCTTCCTCTGCCTCCCTTGTCAATCATGGAGCAGTAAGTAGCTAGACCAGTGGTTCTCAACCTGTGGGTTGTGACCCCTTTGGGGGGGTGTCAAATGACCCTTTCACGGGCTTTGCCATTGAAAAACACAAATATTTACATTATGATTTATAACAGTAGCAAAATTACAGTTATGAAATAGCAACAAAATTTTATAGTTGGGGTCAGCACAACATGAGGAACTGTATGAAAGGGTTGCAGCATTAGGAAGGCTGAGAACCACTGCTCTGTGGGATGTGCTTCAGGCTTTCATGTGACTGACCGGTGGATGGGAGATTCCTGGGACTCTGTGGTGTACTTACCTTGATGATAGCATTGTTGTCGTCAATCAATGTGTCGGTGACTTCTACACGGTTCTCCTCCACCACTTTCTGCAGCACCATGCGGAAGGTCCCGATTAGTCTGTGAATTGCAGAGGGGGCATTGCCAGACCAGAGTGAGGGTCAACACTGATGTCAGTGGATGGCAATTGTGAAGATCCAAGACTGGGATAGCCCAGGAACCATGGCTGGCCTGGCTAGGGTAGCATGTCTTTGAGGGTACATGATCTCTTACAAGTGTGGATGGCTGGATACATGTGGCCTGCTCCCCCTGGAAAACTTGGGAGAAGAAAGAACTCTAAATGATATCTATAGATAGAGACAAGGAATTTAGGTTACAGCTGATCTCTTACAGTATGGAAGCTTCTAGAAGCCATAATGGAAGGTGGTGGGGAGGCACAGAGGCTCCTGATGATAATTGTGGTGATGGTTGTGTGCGTGCGTGCGTGCGTGCGTGCGTGCATGTGTGTGTGCGTGTGTGTGTGTGTGTGTGTGTGTGTGTGTGTGTGTGTGTGTGTGTGTATGACTGAATCCTGGATCATGCTGGGTAAGTGAGCTACAGCCTCTGAACTACAGCCCAGCTTCATTTCCTAGCTACATAAGCACCCCTTCCCTATCCTTCCTGACTCAGGTAGAGGCTTCTACTGTATCAACACCAGTCCTCCATCCGTCCCACATTTGCAACTGGTAAGCTCCTGGTGGGCAAGGGCTCCTGCAATCTCAGAATTTCTTAATTAATTTGCATAGTGGAGACAAGCATACAGAATTGGGTGAGAGGCACAGTCTTTGCATCAGAAACTCAGCTCTGCCCTGGAAAACTAACTTAAGCTTTCCCTGTGTTGGTTTTCTTCTAAGCTAAGCTAATGATTTTAACTTTCATGAACGTCATGCTCTTCTCCACCTTACGTTCCCATCATTGCTTATGGAACCTCACAGAGCAGCCTGCACATTCTATGTCTAGCCTCCGTTGGACATAGAATATGTATACCCTCCCCCACAGTCCTTCCAACTGTGTCGAGCACATGGTGGATTCAGCCATAAGGGATGATTATAAAGGGTTTGCCTCCTAAGCACATAGCCTCGCTGAGTTTCCCATCTCTGAGGGCAAATTGTCCACCATGCTGAAGCTTAACGGGTTGTTAGATTCTTCCCAGAGAAGCTCTGCAAAAGATTCTAATTCTATCTTGGCTTCTCTTCAGTTTGCAGATGCATGTGAAGGACCCAAGTACTGGCCTGGGACCTAGGAGATCCCAAGCTATTGCTAGGGAGTTTCAGCTTTATCTTTATAAAGAGAAAGGACGGGGCAGTGAGTTTGGTTATCAGTCGGCAAGTAAGAATGCACTGGCTTTGTGAAGGCCTCACCTGTTATGGTTCTAAATCAGTGGCATAAATGAAATCTTGGAGGGAACCCACTTTAACTGGCAATTTGAAGCATTTACCAATTTCCACAGTGCAAATACTCATAGAACACGCAATTCCAATATTCTAATGGTGTAGTCCCTGAAAGAATCTGCTGTGTCCTAGAGGACCTGCTGGCTGGAGATGGTGGTGGGAGGGCCCTGGGCCTGTACACTTCCAAGCATCCAAGTGATGCTATTGCTACTGTTTGGGGCACAGGGCATCTCTGTCCTACTCTGAGCCTTTTCAAGCCACTGTCGCCCCTACTAAGCCCCACTGGGCAACTGCTGAGTGCTGGAACTTGGGCACATTTGTTCTCATTCTTAGATGCTCAAGAACAGTCAAAGAAGGTCCCTTTGTAGACTCTGCAAAGACGCTGCAATGTGACAAAACTTCCCCCAGGGGGCAGGAGGGAGCCATTCCCCTGCAGTTGTTCAGAGAGCGATGTCTTCTAGATTTCTTTTGCAATACAGTCTGAGATCCTAGGCTTGGGAGGAGAGCTTGGCTTATGCAGTCCCTGAGCTGACCTCTACTAGGTTTTCAGGCCTCTTCCAGGCACAAGGATGACAGTGACATAGATTCTAATACCGCAGTCTGTCGCCACTGCTAGTCCACTCACCAGTGCTTTACAACACAGAGCAAATCAACCTCCTGTTAAATCCGCCATCCCTTACTTCCTGAGCCAAGCTCTGTGGACATGCAAACTGTCATTCCCTCAGGGAGGGGGTATAGACAGGGGAAGAGCTAGGCTCTGGAGTCAGACAGATCTAACTTTACCTAGTGGTCTCTCAGGAGGATTCCAGCACCTGGCAGCCATGTGATTGATTCTGTCTAGTTCTGCAACCTCTGTAAGTCTTGTGATTTTATTCTTCTCTCAAAGGCACCAATGCCACCCACTTTCCAGGATGCTGTTGTAGGGATACAGCTCGGTAATGCTGTAACCCTCTGCATCGCTGCCTCTTCTTCTGGCTATTGCATGTGGCCTGCTTTTGGAGGGTTCAGCCAGGGCTGGTTTGCTCTGTAAACTGGACTCTGGGAACAGATCCAGGCTGTCCCTGATCCTTAAAGCTCTGCCTAGAACCAGGGCCTGTTGGTGAGTAGAGGGATGTGGGGCCAGACACCAGGAGCTTGCATTCTCAAAGAGCTTGTCACATATCCAGAGACTGGTGGTGGTGGTGGTGGTGTGTGTAAAACTAATAGCTCACCTTTTCTCAATAAACATAAATAAATAAAACATAGAAGTAATAACTTGAAATGGACAATTGATATCTCCGTAAAGAATGCTCTGAATCTACTGCCTGGGCCTCGGTTCCCAAGCCTAATTCATATCCTTTAAATGGCCTGAGCAGTTCACTCATTAGAAAGAGAGGCCTGCAGAGGAGCCTGGGAGAATCCAGGATTCTCTGGTAGGTAGACAGTGGGGAGGAGGGCTCAGGTACAGATGGATCCACAGACTGACCACAACAGAGCGGCAATCAGGCACCAGAATCCTGTCAATAATTTATTGTATTCCCCTGGGAACTGGTGTCAAATGCCCTGGGCTCCTGACTTCTGAATTATTCAGGGCCTCTGGCATCTATGTTGGAATGAGCCATTGCCCCTTAAAGTCCTGCTGAGGCTACATGCATAAAATCTCACCCTAATGTTATATTTTCATGGAAGCCCCGGGCGTTTTAGAGGACACCCTGGTTCTGCAAGGCCAGGCACACTTGGGGAACTTGTGGTACCTGACCTGGAGGTTTCCTCCTTTCCACCATATCTCTACTTCCTGGCATCCTCTCACACCATTGGGTAGAACCAGCTAGGCCTCTTCTTTGGCCCTAACTCAAAGGTAGGAAGCCTTGAGCCCCACTCAACAATAGGTTCCTTACTCGCAAGTTGGCCCTGCATCAGGATGGGCCTGTGTCTCTTTTTCCATCCTTTGTCTTGGTCAACAGTGGCCTAGAAGTTTCTAAGTCCTCCTTCACTAGGCCTGGGCACGTGTGACTCTCCTGCCTTCTCTTCAGTGGGGAGGGGGAGAGCAGGAAGGGAAGGAGGACCCAGTTAGGAGAGGGGGTCACATTTCCTCTGTCTTCCCTTTTCTTGGCATTTTAGAACACCTAAAATGAGCTCTAACGCTTGGTGGGTTCACTGTGTGGTTTTTCATTGCCCCCTAAAATTCCTTTGACTTGTCTGCAGCAGGAATCCTGGCAGGGGCTCTCTGCACTCCAGTGTCTGCTCTGGAAGCCTCCACTATGGGTGACTCAGCCACCTCTTCCTCAGTTTCCCCCATCACATTTATATCTTCTGGCTGCTGGGAGTCACAGAGCTTTAGAAGAGGAGGCAGAAGACATGTCTCATCCTAGCTCTTCCAGAGTCTTCTTATGTGACCTCATGTGCCTCAGTTTCCCTAATGGGCTACATCCTCCAGGATGAGTAAGGAAGAGCTCAAAGAGAGGGCCTTGTAGCTTTAAAGCGGCTGGGATTGAGGGCGGAGGAGGCTGATTGTGATTGGCAGTGGTTGGAAGGGCCAGGGACCTTTGAAGATCCCACAAAGGAACAGGATAGATAGATAGCTCTTAGGCCTTTAAAGATGGCGTCAGCGTGCAGGGTTCTATCGAAAGCCTTGAGGAGTCCAAGAGTCAGCTCCCACCCCACCCCACCCCATACTTACTTGTTGCTGAAGACTTTGCTATAGTTGAAAATCTGAATCTCCAACATTTCATTTCTGTCAATGCTGCTGGCCACTGGCCACCGGAATGTCTGAGGAGAGACGGACAGCTGTGGTGTTGGTTGCAAACAACAGGGAGGTGATGATTGATGAGATGGGGCCTTCTAGTTAGCCAGGGGGACCCCCTCACATGAGCCAGGCTCCCCGTGCGCGGGGACAAAGCATCCACAGTCCAGCTCAGTTACCATAGCTGCCTCACATGGGGGGTATTATCACCCATTCATTCCTCTTCCTCAGAGAGGACAGGGTAAGTGTACGTGTGTGTGGGGGGGACCCTAGACCTAAGAAGGACTTTTGACCCCCAACTATATGCTGTTTCCACTGCCTCCCAGCTCTTGCAAGAGTTGACAATGGTAGTGCGGCTAGGATGTGGGTGGACTCCAGGACAAACACAGCCGGTGGGATGGGAGCTGGTTTCAGGATGAGCTGATTGGGGCCTCAGCTTCTTAGCTCTCATAAGTGGTTAGGACCAGTCCAGGCTCTGCCCAGGCCATCCTGCCATTGTGGTAGTGTGAATAGGGACTCATTTTGCAGCTCTTTCTTGTTATGAGGGTTAGACCTGGATATGGTCTGTGCCCAGCTTACTGCTTCTCCTGGAGATGTCTCTAAATCAGTAAGGATGAATCATGATTTCAGTGTGTCTTTTTGTTTGTTTGTTCTTAATGCTCTAAGAGTGGCAACTAGGACCCAATGCAGCTCACGAGAGAAGTCTTTCTCCAGAGAAAGCCAATGGTGGGCAGTCAGGCTGTCATTTCTGATCTCACCTAGCTTTCTTCCTTTTTGGGACAAAAAAAAAAAAAAAAACCAGCTGGGGAAAGAGAGAAAGAAGATAGAAAGAATTTCATCCTGTGTGTAACATTTGTGGTGCTCCCTAGAGAAATGGCTGTGGCCATCATCTTCAAGAATGTGCAAATTCCTAGGGACATCTGCCTGACAGGGAGTAGATGGCCTGTTCGGCTCCCTAATCCTTGGGGACCATGCCTTCTGAGCAGGGAGAGAACTGGCACGTCTCTGTTGGTAAAAGCAGAATTTATCCTTCATGGGCCAAGCTGGCCAAAGCCAAGAAGAAGACACTTTGCAAAAGCTGTTTGCCAGGGGGAAGCTAACCCCTAACCCCCCAGTAACAGGAGACAGAGTGAGTTAGAGCCAGGGCTCAAGGAATATACCATGACACAGGCCACCAGGTCCTTCGTATGGCCTACTGGTCAATGTATGCCAGGCAGCCCATGTTTGTATACATCACATGCCAATGGCATCCAGAACAGGTCAGAACTTGTCAGAAAAGCCATCTCACCACAAGGGCAATTCACATTCATAGTAGAGACTATGCCCAGGGTATCCCTGGTAGAGTGGGAGGGAGCTAAGAGCACCCAAGTGGGACCTATGTCCATCCCAGGCCTGCCGTATTTAACATGAGGGCACAGGATAAGGACAGACTGAACCAGCTGCTGTCTGGAGTCTGTTCCCTTCTGGGATTGATGTTGTTTGCTGTATCCTACGCTTGCCTAGAACTCAAGCATCCTCCTGCCTCCACCTCCTAAGTGCAGGGATAGAGGTTTGCACCATCCACTCTGTTTTATCTGGTGCTGAGGATTTAACCCAGTGTTGTGCATACAAGGTGAGCACCTACCTACTGAGCCACACCTCCAGTGAGGCTGGACTTCGGGTTAGTATGTGACCAGCAGGCTTTAAGGGCTTCTCAGAGCTACTGAGGGATGATACCAGGGATTTCAACAGACTAGATCAAAAGTAATGACTTTAGTTTTAAATATCCTCTATGTTCCTCACACGCTTCAGACCAGTCAACAGTTCAGGAATAAATAACAACAATGATAGCAATACTTTTTGTTGTTTGCAGAAAACTTGACATAATGCAGGAAGCTGAAGTCTATACACATATTAATTCATTCATTTTTTTTCCCCCAGCATCCCAAGAAGCTGATGTCTGCTCTGTTTCATGGACAGGGGAGCCACAGTTCTGAGAAGTGGGGTGAGGCAGAGTTCTCTGACGGCTGAGCAGACACCAACTGTTGAATGGAAGCTTTTGAGTACTGGCCCTGCCATCCCACAGATGGACCTTCTTCTCCCGGATGGGTGGGACTCAAGGGCTGGAGAGTACAGGGCTATCCTGGCTGCTCAGTAATACCCCCCTTCATATCATCTCTTCAAGGACCAGCCAGGTCCTAGGGAAATTGACATAAGCTAGAGTCATCAAAAAAGACAGAACCTCAATTAAGAAAATGCCTCCATAAGGTGGGGCTTGTTAATCAGGGATTGATGGGGAAGGCCCAGTCCATGTGGGTGGTGCCATCCCAGGGCTGGTGGTCCTGGGTTCTATATGAAAGCATGCTGGACAAGCCGTAGGAGTAAGCCAGTAAGCAGCACCCCTCCATGGCCTCTGCATCAGCTCCTGCCTCCAGGTTCTCGCCCTGTTTGAATTCCTGTCCTGACTTCCTTCAGTGATGAACAGTGATATGGAAATGCAAGCCAAGCAAACCCCTCCCTCTCAAAGCTGCGTCAGTCATGGCATTTCACCACAGCAACTGTAACTCTGACTAAGACAGAGATTCTGATGTGAATGTGAGGGGAGGAAGGTCCAAAGGTTGGTGGGGATCCTGGCAGCCCCCACCATGTTTCACCATAGCTTAGGCTCTTGCTCTCAGATGCCTGTGGAAGCTCAGCTCAGTTCCACTCAACTCCACAGAGGGTATAGTTTTCTTAAGGAAGTTGGTTAGGTGAGACTACAGGGAAATAAAGACGTTCCACAAGGCCTGACTCGTTAGCCATGGGAGAGTATGGAGGGCCCATTGAGCCTGGGCTTCCTGGCATGGAGGAAGGAAGGGACTGGTTCCTGGTGCTGTGAAGCAAGGAGAAATGGGAGACACAAGTGGCCGCCCTGGAAGTGGCGCCCTCAGAGAGGAAGTGCTTCAGATGGACACACGGGTAACATCAGTGTCACTCGGAGGAAGCGATGAGCTGAGACAAGGGGACCCAGAGAAAAACTGCTGGCTTCTGCTTGTCTCGCACTGGGGTGTAATTCATTGGGTCACAGGAGCTGACAGGACACAAAGGCTCTCTGTCTCTGCTTCTCTATCCTGTTTGTCTGTGTCTGCCACAACCCCATTTTGTCTTCCTTGTTTCTGGGTTTCCTCTTGTCTGCCTCTCTCTTTGTTTCTCCCCCCAATTGGTTCCCACCCCTGGTTGCCCATTAGCCTGGTTTCTGGAAACTTTTTGAGGCCCCTGGTCCCCAGCTTTGACATTGATGGAGGTAGACTCTCTTCGTGGGATCCAGGCCTGGTGTGGTGCTTGCTTCACCTCCTTGTGTGATGTCCTTTGACACACTGTGATGCAGTAAAGACCTAACCAGATGCCAACAGATGTTGGTGTCATGTTCCTGGACTTCCCAACCTTTAGAACAGCAAGCCAAATAAACTTCTTGGCTTTAGAAATGACCCTGTCTTGGCTATTTTTGTCATAGACACAGAAGACAGATTAAAACAGATCTCTACCTCACGGGGCTGTCGCAAGAACCAAATGAAATCACGCAAGTGACAGGATGTTATATGGAAAGAGAACACAGAGCCGCAGAAATGAAAGTCATTATTCGTCCAGGCTTGTTTTTCTCCTGTAGGGGCTCTGTACATGTTGTAGCCAATATGTCTCCCTGGTCCTTCTCTGCTCTGTTTCTGCCTCCGTCCCTCTCCATCCGCCTTGGCCTTTCCAAGTCTCACATCTCTTTTCTGCTTGTTCTCACCCTGATTTCATTTCTCATTGTCTCATTTCTTTCTTTCTCTTTTTATACCCGATGCGGTGATACACACACATGCCAAGAACACAGCCAGATAAGGTGGGAGAGTTTGGAGGTTTGGGGGATCCCAGGAGCCCCCACTCACCATCCCCTCCCTCACCAGACACTGGAGTGTCTGGCTGAAGGTTTCTATCTCAATAGTAATTCTCAAGGCACTGCTCTTTAGCAACATCGCAAAGATGCTCATCTGCTAAAAGGGGTATGAGAGAAGTGTACAAGGGCACATGGCTGCTTTGTGGCTGAGGCAGGACTGAAACTCTAGTCTCCAAACTTAGCTCAAGACTTACTCCCTGGCTCTGAGCACTGGGCTGTCTCCTGTGATAAGGAGATCAGAAGAGGCTGACTATCAGAGGGGCCCATGGTTCTGATTATCTGTCTAGGTTGTCAGCTAAAAAATCATTTAGTGATTGAGTGTGGACCACCTATCAGGCTCTGGCTAGCACTTGTTTACTGGTATACAACTTAACCCCACTTACAGAAAAGAAAACTGAGATTCAGGATTTACCTAGCTTCACCAGTGATGTAGCTTATTAATTAAGAGGTAGACTGACCAGGTTCAAATTCTGGCACTGATATATATATATCACCTATAAAACCTTGGATGAGGTCCCTCCTTTCCCAGTTCTTTTATAGGATAGAGGTTACATCACCTAACCTTGGGTCAGGCACAGGTAAACACTGGAGAAGCTGTGACCCCGCTGTTATCTGGGGGTACCTGCTGCCCTTGTGGCTCCCAGTCCCTCTCTCTCCCTTTTCTCTGTGACTTCCTCTGTCCTCATCCCAAGATGGAGTCTGTGCTGGCTCTCCTTGAGTCTAGGCTGGCCTTATGGCTGTTTGTTCCCAATAGAAGGCAGCAGATATGATGCTGTGTGGTACCCAGATCTGGAAGCTTCTGGTCTTCACTGTGTTAGAAGTCAGTGCTATATAAAGAAGTTTAAGCCATCCTGCTGGAAGAGAGGGGCCCGGGAGGATGTGGGACTGGGAGGAGGAGTCAGAAAGGGCTCAGATGGCTGCAGTGACACTCACAGCTGCCCAGCAGAGAGCCAACCTCGAAATCAGAAGCCACAGTAAAGCGCAGGTTTTGTCAGCCCCTGGGTGGTTTGTTACACAGCAGTAGATAACCACGCCATTATTCCATGCTGGCTGTAGTTCTCCCTATCAGGGCTGTATCAAAAATCACTTCACACCAGCAGCAAGGCTGGGATCCATGCCCCTGCCTTGGTCCCTGCAAATACCAGTTCTCTTGATCCTCTCCTTCCCTTTGGTACCCAGAATGTCATGATGATCGTTCTCAGGGCATTCAGAGCAGGAGCAGAGCTGAAACATAGGTGTCTGCTCAATTCACTGGGGCTTCCCTGCACCCTTTACAGGCCCTGGTACACAGTAGATGCTCAGCAAACAATTCTCAAACAATAAAAGTAGTTATAGCACAGGTACCCATCAGGTGATAGCAAGAGTATCTTCTTTGGGAGTAACTATGAGGCTGGCCAGGCTTTTGGCATAGAGCCAAAACACAGGAAGTCTTCAGTTAATGGAACCATTTATTATAAGTGTTATGGTGCTGTTTGTTCCAGGAGCTGGGCAAGACTTGGCTTCTTGATGACAGACACATCAAGGCTGCAGAGGCTTCTGGGGACATAGGGCACTTCTCCAGCCTGGGCAGCACTACCATAAGTCTTTTCTTGTGGGCATTGCAGCTGAGGGTGGTGGCTTTTATTTCTGGAAGTGCCCAGAAAAAGTAGTTGCCTGGAGACTAGGCCAATAAAATCCAACTCAACATCTAACATCCTGCTCCATTCAACCCCAAACCTGGGATCCTGACCCTGTTAGGGTAGCAGCTGAGCCAAACATTGTTATCTCAGATGTCATGAGCCACCACATCCATTCAGAGGTACAAGTTTGCTGAGCATCTTCTGTGCACCAGATCTGTGAGCAGCTGGTTCTATGTGAGATGAAGAGATACAAAAAACAAGGATGCAGGAATGCAGGAATGCAGGGATGCAGGTATGCAGGTATGCAGGGGTGCAGGGGTGCAGGGGTGCAGAAACGCAGGCATGTGAGGATGCAGGGTGCAGGGATGCGAGGATGCAGAGATGCAGGGGTACAGGAATGCAAGAATGTGAGGATGCAGGGTGCAGGGATGCAAGGATACAGAGATCCAGGAGTGCAGGAATACAGGGATGCGAGGATGCAGGGATGCAAAAATGCAGAGATGCAAGGATGCAGGAGTGCAGGGATGTGAGGATGCAGAGGTGCAGGGGTGCAGGATTGCAGGAATGCGAGGATGCAAGGGTGCAGGGATGCAAGGATGCAGGGGTACAGGGATGCAGGGATGTGAGGATGTAGTGATACAAGGATGTAAGGGTGCAGGGATGCAGAGATGCAGGGGTGCAGGGATGCAGGGATACAAGGATGCAGAGATGCAAGGGTGCAGGATGCAGGGATGTAGCAATGTGAGAATGCAAGGATGCAGGGGTGCAGGAATGAGATGGTATAGGAGTGCAGGAATGTGAGGATGCAGAGATGCAGGGGTACAGGGATGCAGAGATGCAGGGGTGCAGGGTACAGGGATGCAGGGATGTGAGGATGCAGAGATGCAGGGGTGCAGGGATCCAGGGATGTGAAGATGCAGGAATACAAGGATGCAGGAGTGCAGGGATGTGAGAATGCAGGGATACAGGGGTACAGGGTGCAGGGATCCAAGGATGTAGGGGTGCAGGGATGTGAGGATGCAGAGATACAAGGATGCAGGAGTGCAGGGATGTGAGAATGCAGGGGTCCAGGAATGAGATGATGTAGGAGTGCAGGAATGTGAGGATGCAGAGATGCAGGGGTACAGGGATGCAGGGATACAAGGATGCAGGGGTGCAGGGATATGAGAATGCAGGGATGCAGGGGTACAGGGTGCAGGGATGCAGGAATGTGAGGATGCAGAGATACAGGGGTACAGGGATGCAGGGTGTTTTCAGTCCTGGGGATTTACCTAAGTGGCTCTGAAGACAAACTGACCTGAAACAGCAGCATGCAATGGGACTTTACTGGAGGGGGTAGAGTGGGTAGCTATTGGTGGAGGAAGAAAAGATGATTCCCATCTGGAAGAGTCTTGGGAGTTCCCTGAGTATCCAGTTTAAACTAGTTCATCAGCTCCAGGCTTAGGCTAACCTAGTTAGCAGTGGCCAGGGTGCAGTGTTCTATATCTTGTCAATCTCAGGGAAGAGGGACTCTGTAGAGCTCGCGGATGTGTATGAGAAGATGACCTGGATTATTCTCAGCTTGCCCACTGACTGGGTGTGGAATGTCCTATCAGCAGGCTAGCATCCTCAGGTCACAGACTCCCGTGCTTTGGGGGGAGAGTTGAGAGTTGAGATTTTCCTTAAATATTAGAGGTATAACACAAACAGTCATGGGAACTGAAAGGCCTGGGTTCTAGTTGTACTCCTGTGTTCTTCTGGAAGTCTTGGCAGGCCCCTCTCCCCATAGCCCTCGCCTACAACTGTAAGATATTGCTGTTTGACTAACTGACCTCTAAGCCACCTTTAAGCAATGGTGTCTGTGCTTTGCTCAGTGCTCATCCTTAAGGCCAAGCTGAGGGTCTGTGCATACCATGAGCTCTGTTGGTCACTCCAGCTCTGGACACAGGCCTGCCTGCAGGTACAGGTGCCATGCTAGCCGATGTCTCCTTCTCCTCGGTGCCAGGTGTTAGACCAACAGTGAGGAGACAGTCACATCCCTGTCCCTTTGAAACGCTTAGCCCATAGCTTCCAGATGTAAGCAGAAGTGGACAGACAGTCCCTTGCTCAGCCATTTCCAGGCTGAACACATTTCCACTACCTGAGCTCAGAAGGCCCAGTCTAGCTTTGTGTGTGCTGAGCACCTAAGGGCAGAATGGAATCATTTATCTCCCCTACAAGTCACCCTAATCCCTGAAATCAGACAGACTAGCATCATATCCTGGCATGACTTCTTGTGACCTGGGACAATGGCCTCTCAGCCAGTTATACTGAGCTGAACGCTTAGGCAAATCTCTCTCCCCTAGCATTGTTGAAGCGGTGTGGTTACTTGGGGGTGGGAGGGCCCACACAGTGCCTGTGTTGAAGCCAAGTCAGGCTGGGATTGAGACAGACTTGGTGTCCCCCCCTCATCATTGTCTCCTGCTTCAATTTCTTTAAAGCTACCAGCTCAATGAGGGATCTCGGGTTCCAGTCCCTAGGAAAGGGGACACCTCTGAGCTCTGTTTCCATTGCTGTTGGAGGAGCATTGTTTTCTTCCCGGCTACCTCCTGTCCACTCAGGTTGCTCAATTCAATGCGGCTCATCTACCTGTGTCTGAATGAAGCGCCCTCACTCCCGGACTCCTTACCCTAGGAAAGGAAGCAGATGTACCTTTAGCCTTCATTTCATCTTATTATCTTATTTTCTTGGCCTTGGACAGTCTTATAAGGCAGCATGCAAGGAAAATAATCTTCTCATTTTACAGAAGAGTCTAAGACCCAGAAACATCGTCTTATGAGGTATTAGAGCCCAGGTCTCCTGACCCCCAGATTCCCCAAGCTATGTACCTCTCTCTAATCCAGTTCCTGAAGGCCCTAGGCAAAATATAAGAACAGAAGAGACCCTTGGAGAATTCATAAGGGTTCTTTCCTACACTTGTTTGGGACCTCTGGTTGGTTCGATCAGGGACAGGTATCTCCATGATCTCGTTGCGGGTTGAAGAGTTACCCCTCCTGCCTTGTAGCGGATGCACTAATAGTAGCCAGGCTAACGGGTCATCTATTAGAGGAAGAAGGTGGAAGCCTGGTTCACTCGGACAAGCCATTCAGAGTCTTGAAGCTTTAGGACAGCTGTTGACTGCTACACCCAGAGAGGTCCTCAGATTTAGTCTTGGTGATGTCCACTTAGATTAGAATCCTGGCTTGGTCACTTTGTAAGGGACATGCTCTGGGCCTAGGTGTCATCAGCTATGGGTTATTATGGAAACTAGGCCAAGAAAGATGGTTCAGAGAGTATTGTACCACCCCTGCCCTCATACCCGCAGGTACCGGTGGGTCTCCATTATGTGATAACCAGGAACTTTCTGGTCACCACCCCAAAGGCCAGGTGGCACATGAATAAGCTTCTCTCCATCTGGTGGTGGTTCTTGGATCCTGTTAGGGTCTACCATAGTTCCCTGGCTTCTCCTTCTTCCTGGTCACTGAATACTGACTCAGAGGCAGCCTAATGGTAAGTTTCCGTATGGAATATCTTTCTCCCTCTTACTAGATCCGTTCTGACCCACAGAATATGCCCATGGAGATGTCCAGTGGCATCAGGGACATCCTTTACCTGATCTGTGTTGGGCTGCTCTGGAAAGAGGAAGGATACGGTGATTAACTTTGAATGACATGTATTATCTGTGGCTCAAGTGTCCTGGGTGCAGTGCATGGAAAGGGGTGGCATTGTCCTTGAAGGGGCATCAGGTTGCTCACTGTCTGGTTCTTGGGCTGACAGAGGCCCTAGGAGTCTTGGAAAGGGGTAGTTAGATGCTTGCCATAGGCTAAGAATGGCAGGCCTGGGAGGAAGTGATCCAGAGCCCCTGACTGAAGGAAGGAAGGAGGTGGGGATGGGGGTCAGCAGGCTGTGCAGAGGGGCTAAGTTGTGGCCACGTGATAGCTTTGAATGCGTCAGGCTCTCTTTACCACAAGTGCTCCTCATTTTGCTTGGTGTCTCCCAGAGAGACCATATGCATCTCCAGCACGATTTGACCAATGTGGCGACTGAAGCTAAGCCGAAGTTCAAAGCTACACAGTGAGGCGACAGAGGAAACAATAACAGCGCCCCCCCCCAGTATCAGTGGCGAGTCCAGCTGTCCTAGAGGCAGAGGGGCATACCCAGCAGGGAGGCAGTGGGCTCCGGCTTTGCTTCTGTCTCCAGCTGTGGGTCTGAACTCCCAGCTCTACCACCAGGCATTAGCCCAAGAGGAGAAAATCCTACCTGGTGTGGGTCCCTCCTCTAGTTGGACCTCAAGTTCATCATGAAGTCCTTCTCAGCACAAACAAAGGCAGACACCAGAGACAAACACCAGGAAAAGGGGGCATGCTGTTCTGGGGTGGGGGTGATCACGCCAAGATTTTGGTTTAGGCCTAGATGGTGACTTAAGACTGTCAATTCTCACCTCCAAAGTCAACTCTGGAGAACTACGCTAGCCAGAGGGAGAGATGGATTCCACACAGACAGACAAAAGGACACAGACACCTGAATGTATCTCAGGCTGTTTAAGCTGATGGCTGTTGGAGGAGGCTGGAGGCTGCCAGTGAGGGGCCAGAGGGGAGGCAGGAGCCGGGCAAGAATGAAACCTGAGGCTGAGGAGAAGTTTGCTATGATGCTGTCCCTATCTCTGATAAAACTGTGACAAGAGCCTAGTTGAGGTAGGCAATGAGACAAACAGATGTTGATAGGTCAGCAGCTCACGCCTCTTGTTGAATCTTAGAGTAACTTCCAATGGTGTTTCTCTTCAAAGGTTCCAAAAGGAAGCCCTGATTCCACTGAGGGGTCCCCACATGGCTGTGGTGGCTTGGACCCACTTCTTTCAGTCCAGAGTATCTCTCTCTCAACCGGCCTGAAACCAGACAGTGTGGGATCTTACACAGACAGAAGCAAAGGCATTTGGACAGTACCTCTTCTGTGGAAGAAAGACAGCGTCCTGAAGCTGTTACCACTACAGACTTAGCACAGGACGTGGACCATCCAGAGATGTATGAGCGATATGGAGTGTGGACAAGAAACCACAGTGAAGAACGGATAGAATTCTGAAGGACCAACGACCAGCATCCCCTCGAGAGACACAAGAAGGATCAAGACAAACAATGGAAAAGCCCAGAGATGTAGCAGCTGATACTTAGAGTTGCAGAATTAGAAAAAAAGTATTATTAAAAAGTATTGTAATACTTTTAATAAAGAATTGGAGAAGATGACCGAAGCAGTTTTTTAAAAATAGTAAACAAAGGTTAAAAAGGTATAGATTTGCAAAGGCTCACAAATCCTGCAAAATGGGAGCAATAAGGAAACTCAAAGAGCAAACCCATCATAATAAAATTTCAGAATAACCAGGACATGAGACTGGTGGAATGGCTCAGTGGATAAAAGGGCTTGCAGTCAATACTGGTGACCGGTGATCTCCAAACCCACATGGTGGAACGAAAGAGCTGTTTCTCACAAGTCATTCCTGAATTTCCACATATGTTTCTTGGTGTGTTAGTGTGTGATGTTCCCACCAACTAACTAACTAAAATAAATGTAATAAACAAAGAGTATCCAGTAAAGATTGGAGTGTAGCTAAGGGATAGAGTACTTGCTTAATGTGTACAGGGGTCTAGGTTCAAGTCCCAGGACATACATATATATCAAATATGTATGATATCTATACCAAAGACAAATGAACACAACATATATATGAGATATGAGAGTCATGGGCTCCCCCCACAAGGAGACTGCCCACAGAGTTCCAAGAATCAGGTAGCTGTCAGGCTTTGTAACGCGAGTATAGAATTATACCTTTTCAGTTGTGGGGGAAAAAAAAACTTAGGCAAGTTTCTATCTAGTAGAATTCTTAAATTTTAATAAGTAAGAAAGATATTCTCTGATTTATAGAGCCTGGGAAGGCATACTATAAAAAAGACCAAATGATTTCTTTGAATGGAATACTCAAAAAAAAAAAAAATGAAAGAAAGAAAGGAAGAAAAAAGAAAGAAAGGAAGAAAAAAGAAAAAGAAAAAGGGACAAAATTCAAGGGGTCCATCAGGAGATCTGAGAAGTACAAATGATCAGAGATTTTAAAAAAAATTAACTTTAAATTTTATGTATATAAGTATTTTGCCTGCCTGTGTGTCTGTACACCACATGCATGCAATGCCCACAGAGGCCTGAAGAGGGTATCAGATCCCCAGGAACTGGAGTTACAGACTCCAGTGAGCTGCCATGAGGGAGCTGGGAATTGAATCCAGGTCCTCTGGAAGAGCAGCAGCCCATGTTCTTAACTGCTGAGCCATTTCTCCAGCTCAATCAGGGATTTTTATAAATAACAATTGTCTTTTGAAAGAAAAAGAAAGCCTAGGCAGACAAAAGCCAGAGAGACTTCACATCCTCAAAGCTAGAACCCAGAATCCAACCTAACTCTCACAGCTGAGGTTGGGACCCTATATGGGTGTCACACAATTGAATATGGGAGTGGCCAACATTTCTAAACATGCTGTGACCAAAAGCCACTCTAAAACCAAATATGTAAGGAATGTGAGGCTGCTCACCTGTGCCTTGTCCCATGCCTTGGTTCTAAACACACAACACACAAACTTTGTACTGCGCAGGCCACCATAGCACTACAACTCCTACAAACACTGAAACACTGAGTTTCAGACTGAGACTCTTGTACATTATGAGTTGCAGTGTTTTTACTGTATATACCAAGTTTTTTGCTCTTAGAGAAACAATGTTTTAATTATGGAAACAAAGACTTTTAATATTTTTCATGTCATTCCTCAGGACATACCAAATTAGTATATTTTTGGATGGTGCAGTGTTAGATTAACAAACACATCCTTTTCATTAGCATGCAAACTTGCTTTAATAAATAATGAAATTATATGGAAGACAAAGGCTTATTTAAAATTAAGTTCTTTGTGATAAGCAGTTAGTGATTTATTGTAAAACTCTCCTGTTTTAGGTATGTGTGTGAGACTGCATAAAACATCTCTTGGGTGGAAGCTATCTAGAGTGGACTGTTGTGAAATATTAGTTGGAGATGTGTTACATTTGTTTATGCTGTGGAATATTTGTCTAATGATGTAAAGATATGTTGCATTTTAAAATATGGCATTGGTTTAACTTTGTGAAGCTGTGATACTTTGTTGCCTAAAATACCTAATTGGTCTAATAAAGAGCTGAGTGGCCAATAGCAAGGCAGGAGAGAGAAATATGTGGAGTTGGAAGGCAGAGAGAATAAACAGAAGAAAAGGAGAGCAAGAAGAGGAGAGAAGAAAATCAGGGGCCAGACACCCAGATACTCAGCCAGCCAGACACCCAAACACCCAGACACCTAGACACCCAGCCAGCCAGACACCTAGACACCCGGACACTCAGCCACTCAGATACACAGCTGTTGTATTAGGTTCTGGCCCAGAATTTCTGGGCCTGGACCAGAGGTTTAGCCTCACTCTCGGCCCCACTTTGCCTCAAATAATCACACACAGTCATATATTATTTTTACAATGATTGACCTAGGGCCCAGGCATATAATTTGCTAGCTCCTTCATCTGAACTCAACCCATCTTGTTCACCTGTGCGGCTCGGTACCTTTTCTCAGAGCAGCATTTCCTCTGCGTCTCCTGGCAGCTCCAGTGACTCTGGCATCTGTTTGGCATCTCTGCTCTGAGATGTTTCTGAGTTTTCATAGCCTTGTAGCCCCACCACCCACACTTTCTGTTTGCCTTTGGCCAATCAGCTTTTTATTAAACCCGTAGGTGGGACAAATATTTACAATATTACCAGCATAATCCTACTACACACAGCTACCTAGACACACAGCTACCCAGACACCCAGACACCCAGATACCCAGAGAGCCAGACACCCACTACTCAGCCAGCTGTGGATTAAAAGGGGGGAAAAGAGAGAGATATAGAATAAAGGTAAAAGATCAGAGGCAAAAGGTAGATAGGACAATTTATTAGCAAAGCTGGCTAGAAATAAGTCAAGCTAAGGCCAGGAATTCATGAGTAAGACTAAGTCTCTATGTATTTATTTGGGAGCTGTTGGTGGGTCCTTAAAGAGGAAAAAAAAAAAAAACCCAACTACAGTAGACAAAGTTAAAGAATTCCTGATACAGACAGTATCAACATGAGAGGTGGGGTGAGGTGGAGAAACCAAAGAGGCACAGGGAACTATTAAAGCACTTGCTTTAATTGATTTCTGTGAGTTATCAGTAGGAACTTTGATTTTATAAGGGTAACTATATAAAAGGTTATGTCCTTTCAGTTAAACCTTATCAAGGGATGGGAAACACAAAACAAGATGTTGATGGATGGAAACCTGATGGAAACCTTAACAGCAAATGGGAATGGATATAAACAGAGACACCAGAGCTGGAGAAATGGTTCGCCAATTTAAAAGCTCTTGCTGCTCTGGCAGAGAAACCGATTCTATTCCCAGCACCGTACAGAGGCTAATACCTGTAACCACACTTCCAGGAGACCAGGTGCCCTCTGCTGGTCTCTGTGGGCACTGTACACATGTGATACACATACATATATTCAGGCAAACATTTATACACATATAAAAAAAAAGTCTTTTAAAAAAGCCAGTAACACTCATATGGGTAAAAAATGAGATCTAAAAATCTAAGAAAATCCATCTAAACTGAAAAATATGAACATGTGTGTGTGTGTGTGTGTGTGTGTGTGTGTGTGTGAGAGAGAGAGAGAGAGAGAGAGAGAGAGAGAGAAGTCCATATTGACTTCAAACATAATCTCCTGTCTCAGCCTCTCAAATACTAGATTACTTATAGCCATGAGCCACAAATACCTGGGTAGCAACCTTAGTATCCAATAAGATAGGCATCAATGCAAAAACATCATGGGAGACAGGAAGGAAAACTTTATACTAGTAAATGAGAAAATAAACAAGAAGAGAAAGCCATTATGAACATATAGCCACTATAACACGTTTTCAAAATATAGTAAGCCACAGCTAACAGAATATCAGGAAGAAGTAAACAAATCAACAACTGGACCTGGACCTGGACCTAGTTCATAGAGAGCAGATAGTCTGGGGAAGCAATATCACCAACCTCACTGTCTCTTTCATCTAGACAGGGTCTCAGCCTTGAACTTGATATTTAGTTGAGGACAGCCTGAACTTCTTGGTCCTGCTGATCTACCCTTTGGTACTGCATTACAGGCATGTGCCACCATGTCTGGTTTATATAGTGCTGGGGATTGACCCCAGGGCTCTGTGTATACTAAGCAAGCACCCTACCAATCAAGCTACATGCCCAGGTATTTTACACATCCAAATCAATGGAGATTGGTATTCAGAATATACTAAGAAGATCAGCAACAAAATAAAAAACATTCTAACTGGTAAAATGGCAAGGAATATGACAATTTGCAAACTAAAAGACTAAAGACATTATCAAGAGTTGTTCAAATCCACTAGTAATGAGGGATCTGCAGAGGAAATAAGAGATCCTCCTCGGACAGGTGAGTATCAGGAACCTGGGAAACCCCAACTGTAGATGAGAATGTGGGCACAGGAAGTATCACTCCCTGCTTCATAGGCTGCGGCTGCACTGGGTCACATGTATGAAAGCGTGATGAGCCAGGGATTCCTAATTCTGGTTCTCATCTCTGGAAGATGTTCACATAGATACAGGGGAAGCATGGAGAATGTTTTCTGTATTTTTAGTACCCCGTGCTAGGACCCTCCCTGGTAGGGAGGGCAGGTGACCTGGCTTGCCTAGGACCTCCTCATTTTAGTACTGGAAGTCTGTTTCTCTGGAATCTTCTTCATCCCAGGCTGACTGGGATGGTTGGTCACCCTGTGCTGGCTGTGTCCCAAGCAGTGCTATGTAACACAGTTGAAACTTAGAAACAGTACATAGTGAAAAAATAGAAAACACTTAGCACATTGTCATCTGAGTAAACAAACATGCTTACAGCAGTCCAAATCGTGGAAGGA
This sequence comes from Sigmodon hispidus, assembly GCA_004025045.1. Lineage (NCBI taxonomy): Eukaryota > Metazoa > Chordata > Mammalia > Rodentia > Cricetidae > Sigmodon > Sigmodon hispidus. The sequence continues at coordinate 109,840 of PVIH01003177.1, read as the reverse complement.
GGTAGAAAACACCAAAAGGCATTTGCTGCCCACATTAGAATGGTGGTGTGTGAGAAAAATAATAGGGCCCCGGGAGAAAATATACATGTATACATACATACTAAAGGACATAGTTGGGCCTTACACGGCCAATGAGAAGATATAAACTGAATTGAATAATTTATACAACCGATGATGGAAGAAAAATAAACGTTTGTATGTCTTTTGATGTTCCCACCCAGGAAGCTCTGAAAACTTAGGGAGGAGAGGTACCCTGATGCTATTAGAGAGGGTGAGTCCTGTGTGAGATGGGCATCGTCAAAGCCCTGGTGCTTAGTTACTCCAAGAATACCATGAGACACTGGAAAGATGCTAACGGCAACTTTACTGACCCGGTGGGGAGGCTTGCGCTGAGTTTAGAACTCTGGCGAGTGTTTTCTCTACAGCGAGCAAAGGGACCCAGATCTGGCAGCAGCTTTGAAGTTGGATCTGGTTGCTTTCTGCTGTGTGGAGGCCTCCATGATCACCACCACCACTTTCTCTCATGGAGACATTCAGATGAGGCATGGCACACATATGCCACCCAGGGTTTAGGGCCAAGGAGGAAAGACTTGAAGATAAGGATCCTACCTCATCGAAGTCAGCCACATCCTCACAGTTCTCTAGGACCCGAGAGAAGAAGGACTGCCCTGTGGAGAGGGGACAACGGAAAGTCAGACTTGTCTAGGCAGTGAGCTGGGGTCACACCTCTCTTGAGAATGTCAGAACAGCATCTTATCCCATAATTACGCCATTCTCTCCAAAATGGAGTCCTCACATATAACCCCTTAAAAGACCTTCTAGCAGTATAAATGGGACACTAAAACCTGGGAGAGTCAAGGTTAGTCGGAGTAGAGGGTGGACCGCAGGGGTCTTGTCTTACCTCTTACCTAGGGACCCTCTTGGTCTTCCGCATTCCCCAGTCCAGCTGCCACAGCAGAAGCCTGGTTGATGAGGATAGTGCACCTCTGCATATTAGTGGGACTTTGTGGAGTCTATCCTCTCTCTGTGACCATACCCACAGCCCAAGATCTCCTTCCCACACAAAACCTGGGCCAAGAATTTGGGCCGGACTTGTCCTAAGTCAAGGGATGACTGAGGTCTGCTCTGGGAGAATTTGCTTTGATGCTCTATATACAGTTTCAGGTGACCCAAAGTACAGTTTCTTAGGTGACCTGCTCCTCTGGGATCCTCATTTGAATCCTCAAGATGGCCAGACAGAGCAGGCAGACCCACTATGTCTGGGGCAGACCCGCATAACTATGTAAAAGTTCACAGTGAGCCGACAGGACTCTGAGCATGCATGAGCCCTTATACCGTGAGGAAGTCCTAATAAAGTTTCTTTTCTTTTTTCTTTTTTTGTCTAACACCTGGTCTCCCTACATAGTTCTGCCAGGCCTTAAATTCAATACACTGTCAGTTTGGTCTTGAATGCACAGAGATCCACCTGCCTCTACCTCCAGAATAAAGTCATGTGCCACCACACCTGGCCTAATGAAGTGTCTCTCACATGGTTTTACTTTGCGTGTTGGTGATTTCTATTGGCACGCTGAGCTCTTTCATTGCATCAACAGCTGATAACACTAAAGACTGCTAGTACTGAATGTGGCCAGTGGCCAGGGCTGGTAACTCTAAGTGTGGCTAGTGGATGGAGACTGGAATCACAGTGGAGAGCAATGGAGAGCTTCTGGGAGTTGCAAGCTCTGACCACTGAAGAGGGGGGCGGGGCACGGGGGGGGGTGGAGAGCACTGGGCACTGCTGGTACTGAAGACACAGAGCTGCCCTGCTAGGGAAGTGTCACTTTGTCTGCTCACGGTTTCTGTCTGAATTGAGCAAAAGAACTTTCAACCAGCTAGTAACACAACCAGCCAGCTCTTTCTTGTTTGTTTGTTTCTCAAGACAGGGTTTCTCTGTGTAACCCTGGCTGTCCTGGAACTCTTGTTGTAGACCAGGCTGGCCTTGAACTCAGATCTGCCTGTCTTTATCTCTCAAGTGCTGGGATTAAAGGCATGTGCCACTACCACCTGGCAACCAGCCAGCTCTTAGGTGGTGGTTTTCCTAACCCATGGCCAATGGTCCTTCCTTCCCCTATTTGCTCTCTTCCCATTTATGTGTCTCCCTCTTGCACAGGACACAGGCTCCGTTGGTTTCTTCCCTGTGTCTTACACCTGGCCCCTCACAGGTAATATCCAGTCTGGGCCAAGCTGCTGAAGGAATCAAACTAAGAGAATGTGGTGGTGGGGGCAGGCTAATGGGTGGGTGAAGGCACCTGCTAGTCCAAACCACTTTGAGAAACATTCACTAGAATTCTTGATGTCCAAGGCCATGAGGATCCTAGATGAGAGGATGAACAATTTCTACAGGAACCCACCTCAGGGGACCATAAAAAGAGAAGCCACAGGATTGGCACAGACTTCACTGAGTGTCATATAAAACGTTCCCAAGATACAAGTGTGCGTGAGATAGAGAAAAGAGGCAGATAAGGGAGGGTGAGTACTGCTGGGCAAGGGGATAAAATCCCACGAGAAGGCTTGTAATCTCTATCAGGAAGAACCCAAGTAGATGAAGTGAAAAATTATTATTTACAATTAACTTACTATGCTCTCTCAATTTTATACTAACAAAAGGGTAGCATTATGATAGAATCCTCTTCAGTAAAAACAACTTCCCATTCTTATACACATATTTTGCCCATCCACATGGAAATATTGAAGGCGCTAAATGGTTTTCTCTATGGAGCAAAGAGTACATACTGCAAGCATGTACACGCTTCATGTTTTTACTGTACATTATGTATAGTATATGATTTTTAAAAACTTTAATTTTTGTTTGCTTGTTTTGCTGTTTCTTGGAGACATTCACCAACTTAAACCAAAGGTCTGTCTCTTGGAAGGCTTTCCCATCTTGAACTCAATTCTGTCTGGGAGTTAGTGGGTTGTCACTGGTGGCCCTGGCTGGGTGGCCAGGTGATTGTGTATTAGGGAAATGCTCTTCTCCCAGATCTAAAGACCCTACTTGGCTAGCACTGGGCTGAGGAAGAATGGAATGAGATCCACTCATCCATTCTGCATGGCAAGCTCAGCCATTCAGTTCTGTTTAATAAGAGATTTCTGGGGCCTGAATGGCTTTTATGACAAGAGGTAGAGCTAGCCCCTAACCAGAAAGCTAGGGATTTAATGTTGGGTTCACAGAAACAAGTGTGTGTGTGTGTGTGTGTGTGTGTGTGTGTGTGTGTGTGTGTGTGTGTTACATGGTTGCCTGGTTGCATCTGAGATAATGGTGATGCTATAAAGCAGGGAAGTCATATACACAGAGAATAGATGGGAAACAGAGGAGATAGGAAAGTCTTTAGCACTAGCCAGGGACAAAACAAAAGAAAAAAATCGAAAAGAGAAAGCTCCACCATGCATTTGAAGGCAACCAGCAGAGGAGGAGGAAGCCAGAGCCATGACACCTGAGCTTTGTGCCTTGGTTAATTTTCCCCTCAGGCAACATACACAATATAACTCGAGAATCAGGTGAGTGCTGCTGTGCATTGAGCTTCCCCAAGGACCCACAGCTCTGAATAATCAAAGGCCTTTTCATCACATAAGGTCTTAATGAGCCTCAGATATGGCTGTGCTCAGGGGTCTCCAGGAATGGAATGCTGGGGAACTCAGCAGAGGGAGGGCAAGTGGGATCCTGTAAGGTGGTGTTGGGTTTGAATGCCGCAAAGCACTCCTCTGTTGTTTCCCAAAGCCCCGTAGAAGGGATGTAAAATACAGTGAAATTAGTTGTTGTAGACTATACACAGCACAGCTCAGCTCTACCTAGAGATGCATTAAAAATCTCAATGTCTTCAGCACTGGAGATGAAGCTGTGAGAAATAGTCTCAAACGGGGGAGCTGAAATCTCTCTCTCCTTTGTGTACATATAATATATTCATATAAATATAAATAAATATTTGCTTAGACAAATCATGCAGAAACAGTGGAAAGAGCAATGTATTAGGAAAACAAAAGACTGACACACTTTGGAAGAATCGTATTTTGGCAGGATTATTGAGCAAGCAGCCTTGTCTTCTCTGGGGTGACCCAGAGGCCCTTCACCATTCCAGCTTATCACCGGGGACTGTGCACCTCATCATGCTCAAGTTCATTTCCACTTTCCATCCACTTACCACCCATCTTAGATATTGACATTTCAGCTTCATTTTAAATGGCCTTGGACAAAACCATTAAAAATCCTAATACCCAATCCCCTTTCTCGCCACAGGGATGATTGAGAATAAAGCTTAAAAGAAAATCACCTCTTCCTTGTGAGGGGTCAGGTGAGGAGGAGGTTAGCTAGAGAATTGAACAGTACCCTCTCTTCTGATGGCTGAGCCGGTCCATTTGAACTGAATCCCTCCCTAGCCAGTCAGTGGAGAACTAGCTCAGAGTGTTGTGAGTACCATACCATCTGATATTCTCATCACGACTCAGAGGGCTCAGGATCTTAATAGAATAAACCTTTATGTCATTTGCCATTTAAAAACACCCACCCTGCAGCTAGCTTCCTATATGCGGGTGAGCAGTGTGCTTGTATTATGTGCAGGGTGACTGATGCCCTGGCTTCTCATGGGATTTGATTGCATAGCACAAAATCTGCCACCTGCGCAGACTAAGTTCTCTTTTCCAGTTGGCCCTTTTTGAGACCCAGGCCTTTGAGACAAGACAGACACAGAGGGCTGTTTGCCCCATAAGTTCCTTTATTTTTACAGGCAGCAAGGGGGTCCTCCCTTCCCAGGCCTGTGTCAGCCCTACCGTTCAGTCCTCACACAGGGAAGTTGAACTGAGATAATTAGAATCTGGCTGCTGCCTTTAGGAGCTTATTACAAACCACAGGGAGAGACGTGTCAGCCGAGGAGAAGCTTTTATATAAGGCAGAATTAGACTGCTGGCATGAAGTGAGAACATAGAAGAGGAGGAAATGAGTCTCTGCCTAGCAGGTCAAAGCAGAAGTTGCCCAGGCATGAATGCAGATACCAGAAGAACAACAGACTCCACATCTCCAGAGGGCTTGGGCAGTGAGCCGGGAATTCCAGGAGAGAATGTATGCAAATTTTTAAAAACTGTCAAGCTGAGAAAAGGGGTCCTGGCAGAGCTGGGAATGATGCACTGACTCCTGATGGTAATGGGAAGGATGAGAGGTCTGTCCTCAGAAAGTGAAGGTGTTGGGTAGCCTTTCAGCCACTGTCATGAGCTAAGAGACAGGATGTAACACTCCTGGCCACTCAGTCTTGTCCTAATTATTTTCTTGCCTTACTTAAAACCAGTAAATCACTGTGCATTTCCTGAGATGGGCCCAGCAGAGTTCCTCCAGGACCCTGTCTTTCCCTGATACTGTGTGCTTCCTCTGAGCTGTCCCTGCTGCATTCCCAATCTCTCCATTTCATGCCAGTCTGCTTCCTTGAAAGGCCAGCTACCCCTACAAGCTCCAGGATGCAGGGTATAACTGCTCTGAGTGTAAGGGAGAGGTTATACTCCAGCAGGGGTGATCCTGGTGCTACAAACTGTGGCACAGAGCCCATGGGGTCTCAGAATCATCACTTATAACATGGGAATAATCATTGTGGACCAGTTAAATGTCTAGAACTTTGGAATAGCCAGCAAGAGGTTGCCTTGAAGCAAGTCTGAGCATAAAATCAAGTCTTTATGAGTGCAGGGCCACTGTGTAGATAGTTAAATATTTATTTATAATTACTGTGTATGAAAGCTTGGTGATGTGGGGAGTATGCCCTGTGAGTACAGGTGGAGGTCAGACGACATCTTTATGGAGCCAGTTCTCTCCCCCTAGAGTTCTAGGAACCAAACACACATCTCCAGGCTTGCAGTAGAATGCCTTCACCTGCTCAGCAGTCTCTCTTGGACCAGCTCTACCACTTGCTAGCTCATATCCCCCACCAAATTCCTTCCCTTTGGCTTAGTCTTCTCATCCAGGAGATGGGAAAGGGGGTGTTTAGAACAGCATGTGCTCATGTTTTCTTACTACAGAGAATACAGCCACCATTCCATGGAACAGTCCTTTGCTTTAGGCCTTTAAGTTATATGCTAAATATAAAAGCTGCCTCCTCTACTATGAATCACATTTATAGTGTAAATTTAGCAGCATATAATTAGAAACAATTTTTCACTCACCTGTAATATTATTCAACTTTTAGGTATTTTAAATGTGATTATGACTCTTTTTTTAACTAGGTAAAATTTACATTCACAGACCTTAAGGGTCTATTTTAATGAGTCTTAATAAATGCACGTACTTGTTTAATTACTCCACAGTCTAGATTGAGAACATTTGCAGTTCTTCAAAATAATCCCTGGGCCCCTTCTCAGTTACTCTCTACCTGCCACTGTCAATGGCTAAACCACTGCTCCAATTTTTATCGTCAAAAATTGTTTTTGTCCCATCTCAATCTTTTAAAGTTTATTTTTATTTCATTTTATATGTGAGTGTTTGGCCTGCGTGTATGTGCATCACATATATGCCTGATGCCTGTGTCAAAGGATAACACCATATCCTTTGGATTGGAATTATGGGTGTGAACCACCAAGGGGGTGCTAGGAACCAAACTCAAGTACCCCACAAGAGCAACAAGTGCTCTTAACCACTGACCCATCGCTCCTGCCCTGGTCTTTTCCATCTTTGTTGTGGAATATTATTTTAACTAGGCACAGATGTGTTACATTTGTTTATGCTTCAGACTATTAGTTTAACCGTGTAAAGGTGTGTTATATTTGTTTATGCCACATTTGTTTAACAAAGGAAGGATGTGTGTTTAATTATATAAAGATGTGCAGCATCTGTTTCACCTTGCCTGCCTGAGGCACCTGATTGGTCTAATAAAGAGCTGAATAGCCAATAGCGAGGTGGAGAAAGGATAGGTGGGGCTGGTGGGCAGAGAGAATAAATAGGAGGAGAAACGTAGGCTCAAAAAGGAAAGGGAAAAAGGAAAGAGCAGGGATCCACCCAGAGCAAGAAGCCGGGCAGCCGCCAGCCAGACACAGAGAAGCAGGGGAAGCAAGATAAACAGAAGAAAGGTAGTAAACCCTAAAGCAAAAGGCAGATAAAGAGAAACAGGTTAATTTGGTTAAAAGAGCTAGCCAGAAATAAGCCTAAGCTAGGCTGAGCATCCATAACTAATACTAAATTCCTGTGTCATGATTTGGGAGCTAGTTGGTGGCCTAAAAGAAAAAGCATGGTACACACCTTAACCATCATTTATAAGGTATCCTACAGAAGGTGTATATGTTGTGTGTGTGTGTGTGTGTGTGCGCGCGCGCGCATGGATATGTGCCTATGTGCCTATATACATGTTCATGCAGGTGATGTGTGCATGTAGAAGACAATACACCCTTGGGAGTTGTTCCTCAAGTGCCTTTTGCACTCTTTTTGAGACAAGGTCTCTCACGGGACTTGACAAGTGGGCTGGCCTACAGCCCCAGGGTCTCCTGTCTTTGCCTCCTCAGCACTGGAATTAGAAGTACATGACTGGTGGGTTCTGGGGACTAAATCTGCACCCCTGTTCTTACACAGCAAGTGCTTTACCAGCTGAGCTATTATACCAGCCCCCAGATGTGACTTTTGTGTGTCTGGCTTCTCTTAGTCAATGCTTTTCTGATTCATTCATATTGTCGCATACTTCAGTATAGCTGTTCTCAGTGTCCGAGGCCTGAAACCAACCAACTCCCTATGGATAGACCTGTGGGTGCTAAAGTCCCTTGGATAAAGTCATATAGCATTTGCATTTAATCCACACACTTTATACTTTAAACCATCGCTAGACTACATATAATACTAATGTAAATGCTTATAGTTGTAAATAGTTACAGTGTATTACTTGGGAAATTCTGACCAGAGAAAAGTACATATTCAATATAGATGTATTTTCTCTCATTATTTTCAGTTTTCTCTTACAGATCCCATCCATATGGTGGGCTTATCTCTTCATTTTCACTGTCGAGTACTATCTTGTTGTATGGCTATAACTCAACATGTTGGGCTGTCCTGCTCTTAGATTTTTAGGTTGCTTCTGAGATTGTTATTGTGCTAGATCGTAGTTTTGTCAATTTAAGTTACCTTGTTACAGGCAACCTCAGTTGAATTATCTCCATCAAATTTGCCTGTGGGAATAGTTGTGGGGCAGCATTTTTTGATGGACAATGGTTATGGAGAGTCCAGTCCACTGTGGATGGTGCTACCCCTGGGAAGGTGGTCTTGATGTTCATAAGAAAGTAGGGGGAGCAAGCCATGGGGAGCAAGGCAGTAAGCAGCACTCCTCCACGGCCTCTGCTTCAGCTCCTGTCTCTGCCAAGTTCCTGCCTTGGTTTACTCAGAGATGGACTGCAATCGATATGTCAAACAAACCCTTTCCTTTGCATGCCCCTGCTGGTCAGTCTTTTATCACAGCAATAAGAAGCAAACTGAAATAGTTGTGATGAGTAAACCCGCTGTGAATTTAAAGAAAAGCTCTCTTTGTAGACATGTAATTTCACTTTTCTTGTGGAAATGTGTAAGAAGGGAATTGCAGGCATAATAATGGATAGATATCTGTGTGAGTTTATCAGAAACTGCCAAGGAGCTTCCTTGGTGATGGCTATATATCACAAACCAATAAGCAATGTAAAAAAAAAATGCAGCTGTTTTGCCTTCCATAAATATCTGCTGACTGTGAGCCTTTAACTTTTCTAGTTACTGTAGTGCCCTTGAGACAGTATCTCTTGTAACCTGGATGCCTCTGTCTTTGATCATGCTGATCACAATTATGTTTTTTGGTCTTATTCTATGAGACATCTGTTCAAATCTTTGATCTCTTTAGAAAGTCTGCTCATTTGTCTTTTTGTTGTTGATTTGCATTGATGTGAATATTTCCATCTTGTGTGTGCCTTGCCTTCTTGTATTCTTAAATATATTTTGTGATAAATAGGAATTTTTAATTATTAGAAAATCTAATTCATGCCTGGTGGTGGTGGCACATGCCTGTAAACTTGGGGGAGCAGAGACAAGTGAATCTCTGTAAGTTTGAGGCCAGCATGGTCTACAGAGTGAGTTCCAGAACAGTCTTCAAAGCTACACAGAGAAACCCTGTCTTGGAAAGAGAAAGTAAGAGCGAGAAAGAGAAAAAGAAAGAAGGGTACTACTTTATTCTCAGCTATCTGGGGCTTTAAAAGATAATCCTTTGCTATTGATTAATTTTATAATTAATTTTATTATGACCAAACAATATACTCTGTGTGGATGTGTCCAGCCTGAGTCCCAATGTCCATCTGTGTTCCACAGGAGTTATGAATACAGCCCACCGCATTTGTAGACAACATTATCAAAAGCTTGGACTCCTCTGTGAATCCACAGGATGTCAGTCTTTCTAATTTTTTCCTTAAAAGCGCAAATGTATGATGTGTGTATGTGGTTACACGTGCCTGGGCACACATGTGAAGGTCAGAGGGGACGATATTATAAAGCTGGCTCCCTCCTCCTATCTCTTTGTGGGTTCTGTGAATCAAACTCAGACCGCCAAGCTTTCTGAGCCATCTCACAGACCCGGAAGTCAGTCAGTCTTCTGAAATGTAGTGACCCCTGAGTTCCTCAGCACACTGCCTGTCATAATGAACATGCCATAGACACTTCAGATAAATTGCGTTCTTCAGTGTTGAGGCTTACAATCTCACAAAACCCTCTTAGAGTGACGTTGGTGGAGGGCTGTGCTCATTTTTCATCTTGTGATTTTCTTGTCTGCTTGTTGGCAATTTTCTCTGGAAGCAACTCACCGTTTTCTTATACAGAGTGCTCTTCACTTTCTTATGGACAGGTGATGGCACAGCATGACAAAGAAATTCAACTCAAAATAAGTCCTCCCCCCAAGTATACTTCTCATGCTCCTTAAATAATGTCATCTCTGAAAACCAGCTGCTCACAGAGGCAGACCCCAGAGACTGGAGACTCCCTGGGTCTCCAGCTCTCAGCCAAGGCACCCTCTGCTTCTCTTACTCATCTTGCTAGCCATTCACTTTCCCTTCCTGACCATGATAATACCCAGAAAGTCAGACCCAGACAGGATTCATCTGAGAGGTGGGGATAGGCCAAGGGTCTCTAACCTTATTTGAACTTATTAACCCATTTCTTTAACTCAGCTCCATCTTTCTCCTGGGTGCTGACATCACTGGTTCCCACTGTTCAGACAGAATCATGGAGGCAAAGAATGAGGAGATGGGGCTAGCAGATGCTGGGAGTGAGGTTCTCCCAGTCCAGAGACAGATGGAGGAGTTCATGATCCTAGCGATCCACAAGCTGTACAGAGAACTCATTCTGTGCAGGTGCTGGGAATATCATGAGGCATGATGGGAGAATGACGGCTTTTACATTCTCAAATGGAGTAAAAATATTGATATAAACACAGTGCTGATTTTATCCTAAACCTTCACCTTAAAAAGAACAAAAAACAAAAAACAGGGGCTGGACATAAGGCTCAATGGTGAAGATGATCAGCTGCTGCTCTTCCAGAGGACCTGAGTTCAATTCAACACTCACATGGCGGTTCACAATCACCTGAAAATCCAGTTCTATGAGATCTCAAACCCTCTTGTGGCCTCTGGGTACCATGTACACACATGGTACACGGACTTATACACAATCACCCCCTTGACAATAATAATTTTAAAAAATTTAAAAAGCAAATGAATAAAAACTAAGACCACCTCTAAAAATAAAGCGCCTGGGGAGTGGATCTGTCCAGGAAGAAGGCAGTTAACTCTTTGAGAGTACCACAGAATATCCTGTCTTAGGAGGCCTTTCTGGAATGGTGAAACACTGATCTGTGTTCACAGGGACAATATGGCCCTTTTCCCTTGTGTAGCATGTGATGACACACCTCCTTCCTATAGTGATGGTTGCTGCTTCCTGAGATGGGTGACTTGGCATTCAACCAAGGCTGAGCTGTCTGAGAATGGATCATCCTCAGAAGAATCTAAGGCCTCTATCTATCTGTCTTTATATAGTAGGCAGTGGTGTATCTTCTTGACAAAAGAAGTATAGGGATTAAAGAGTTAAAGGATTGGGGAGGCACTGGAGTCTCTTGGGGTGGGGTCATTAACTGCATTCAGGCTGCTCAGTGACCCCTGTTACTGACTGACCAGCTACCTCTAGAGGTGGTTAGGGCTTCAGTGCTGGGGATGCCTACATGGATGCTGACAGTGCCAGACATTTTGGCCTGATGTCTCTGTGACTGCCAGGATTCAGGCAGAACAGAGGACCACCCAAAGCAGAAGGAAATTTGTCTCAGGTATCATTTTGCCTTCACAGCAGGATTCCTGGGTCACCTGAGAGCCAAGGACAGGAAAAGAAGACCTATTTGAGCCCATCGATCCCTTCCCCAGGTCCAAATCCCTGAGTCCACAAGTCTCATACGCCCTCTATCCAAAGGTATCTTTTCCTACCCTCTCAGTCTCTCTGTCTCTGAGCTGCCCTCTGAATGCCAGGCCACCTTTCAGTCTATCCCCCAGGCCTAGCTGGCTTCCTCTTTACAGTCTGGAACCAAATGGAATGTTCTTTCCTGAACCAGATCTTTGTTTCCTATTCTCCTACCATACATTTTTCTGCATTCCTACATCAGGCTTCGTTGTGCTACCAACACCCACTGGGCCTGCTGTTTGGTGTTCTCCAGTCTCTCTGCCACACTCCCAGCTCCTGGCTCACCTCCATGTCCCTACATTGCATCAGTCTTTTTTCTTTTTCTGTTTGTGTGTGTGTGTGTGCGCACTCATGTGCATGTGTGTGGGTGCGTGTGTGTGTGTGTGTGTGTGTGTGTGTGTGTGTGTGTGTGTGTGTATTTTGCATGTGTGAGTACACATGTGCTTGATTGTGGATGCTCAAGGTTGAAATCAGGATTTATCCTGTACCCATCTTATTCATTGAGACAGTCTTTCAGTCAAGCCCAGAGCTCACCCATAGGGCTACTCTCCCTGTCTAGCTTGCTCTGGGGATCCTTGTCTCTGCTCTCTCTGCGTGGAACTGCAGGCAAGCTACTATACCCAGCTTATAGTCACATGGGTTCTAGAACTCCAAACTTGTTCTCACAATTGTGTGGCAAACTCTTTAGCCACTGAGCCACTTTCCAGTCCCGTACTATTCCATTCTGTAGGCTTGTCCCTGCTAAGATTGTCCCTGACCTCAAGGACAGCTCTCCAGCAGCATATCCCTGCCCCCACTGAAATCCCTCCTAGGTTCTACTCATTTCTGGAACCTCTCACTGCCTACAGAGTGGCTGGTTTGGCTCTATCTCCTGCCTCTGTCCTCCCTTGTCAGGGCTGCCTGTCTCCTGGTCCCAGTGCCCTTCCCTGGCCATGCTCTGCTCCTGGCCACTGTGCCCCTCTTGCTGCTCATTCACAGTGATGGTGCCAGGACCACCTTTCCCCGATTGACCTTGCTGTCCTTCCAGGGCCTAGAGCAGTGCTTGGCACATGAATGGTTCTCAAATACCATTTGTGAATGAATGAATGAATGAATGAATGAGCGGATGAATGATTTATTATTTGATTTACAAGACACATTAAAATGAAGCTTTTAGTGAGCTGGGAAACAATTTACAACATTGAAGAGACAAGACCGAGACTTAGTAGTCCTAAAATGTCCATTTTTAAGGACCGTGAAATACGTGATTTTTTTAACCCTTCTCTCTTATAGCTATGATTTAATATTTCTAGATGAAATAATACATGTGTTTTTCAACATAATTGGCATGATGCAATTACAAGGGGGGAGGGGATCATGAACAAGATTAGCCATGAGCTGAAGGTGTTGAAACTGGCTGAGGCTATTCTTCCTTCTCTTTATATTTGAAGCTTTTTATTATACTTCTTTTTTTTCTGACTCAGGAGTGGGTGTAGTTGGGAGAAAGGTAGCTTTTTTTTTTTTTTTTTCTGTAGCCAGTAGAGATGGACATGATAAGCAAGCCTTCACACTCTGGGGTATCATTTGCAAGCCAGCTCTACCGTACATTTCCAGCAGCTTTTGCTAAGTGCTTTTGTAGAAGACAATTTTACAGTCATTTTCATAGCACGAAAATACCTTCTCCTGTCAAAGCAGGAAGGCTGAGGGAATGTCCTGGGTGCAGTATGTGCTCCCCTGCTAAGGCTGTGCCTGCTTGGGCTTGCTCAGGGGAAAAAGAGGAAGAGGAAGAGGAGGAGGAGGAGGAAGGCAGGCAAGGAGAGGAAGGAGCTCTTCTACCCCGAGAAAGGGAACCCCCCCCCGCCGAGGGGGGAGTTCTTGTGTGCTGGGGGAGTGGGAAGGTGCTGTGGGTACATTCCTTGTGCCCATGCCTACTGCAGTCTGCAGCCTGCTGCCCTTGGGGAGCCCCCCTTGCCCCCACCCCGTCTGCTACCTACAGAAAGAGGAACACTTGTTCCATCCTCCAAAAGCAGAGATACCAGAATGGCCTATACATCCAGGGGAATATTGAGGATGGGGACCCTGGCTAGTTTGCTTCCCTTACTGGGGATGGCAGAGAAGTTTCCAGAAAAAAAGTCTAGGGGCAATTTTGTCCTCCGGTCACAGTCATGACCTCGCTTGCCCTGCCTCTAGCCACAGGGCTGGTTTCCCACCTGTTGTTCTGGTTGGGGTCACTTTGGTGCAGTGAGAGCCTCATCTAGTGCGGCTCTGCCTCCAATAGCTCTTCTGTATCTTAAAGAGATGCAATTCAAGACTGAGCTAGAAACGGCTCTTCTTAGCCAACCTGTCCTCCTCCTGCGAGAAGTGCCCCTTAACTGCTGGGGCTCTGAATGACATGGTTCCCCCGCTGGACCACCCCCAACATTTGCAGGAGGGTGAGGTAAGCCTTCCTCTGGGACCCTGAGGGCTCTCTGAGCTGGAGGCCGACAGAAGGAAGGTGAGCCAGGTCTTGGCTCATGAAACCTCTTTTCAGCTTGGTGCTCCCTGTAGCATAAAGTTCTGGTGACATTTACAGCTGAGCTGAGCCAGGGACTAACAGGGCCACTGTGGAAGAGTTTAAGCCTATGGTCGGGCTGCCTATTTGTAATCCTGTCATGTTCAGCTACATAGTGAGTTCAAGGCCAGGGAAGGGTATACAGGATGTGGAGGAAACACATGAGCTGGCCTTGAAGTATGCATAAGATGGATGTTTGTAAGGTGGAAAATGGGGTCATTCTAGGACAAAGAAGTACAGTCTCAGGCAGGAGGGTGTAAAGCCCCCTTGGCAGCTGGGCATTCAATGTAGTAGGAGAGAAACTGGGAGTATGGGGAGAGGTATAAAGGTGAACCCCCATAGGAAGCCTTGCTACAGAGAACCTCCATATCAGCAAGTAGTCCATATGGACATGTGCAATTCTGGAAAGTTCTCAGCCTTGTGTTCTGATAGGAAGGCTCCAGGAAGGAGTATAAAGATGGCAGCCTACCACTGGTGTCTTGGCAGCCTAGGGATTCAGGGGCTTGAGCATGAGGCAAAAAGGTAGACAGACAGATGGACAGCTCCTACCCCATGTTCCATGACTCTGAGATTACTCAAGTTGAAGTAAGAGCAGAAAAACCGAAACTGGCAAACATCCTGCCCTGCCTGAAGACGGCTCCTGCAGGTTGGAGCCTCTCCGTGCATGGGGCTGCCATATTTTATTTGCTGCTGGGAGGCCCAGGCCAGCTGTGGTGGGTAAGGCAGAGTGGAGCCCACACAGATCTGTTTTCCTAAAACTCAAGGCAGGGCCTTTATCTCCTTCACCCTTAGGCCCCATGCTGGCCTCTCACCCCTTCGGCTACCTGCTTTATTTGAGAGGTTTGTGGAGGTTGGGGGTCAGTAAGCCACCTCTGAAGTTACTCCATTTTCTCATTCCTTCCCCACACAGTATGGGTTGGACATTGGTTGCAGATGTCAGGAGAGGATCTGCTTGTCAATTCCCTCCGAAGTGGCAGTGTAGACTAGTGTTTTAGGATGCCTGTACCTGCTACCTGTTGTGCATTTGATGAATGTCTGGGCTCTTTTTTTTTTTTTTTTTTGGAAATCTGTCCTCTTCTGTGTCGTTAGTGCCCAGCCCTCACCTCTTGCTCCAGGAGTTCTACCTCCTGCAAATGAGGAGGTCTGGGCTGCAGCCAGCCTCATCTCTGGGTGTTTGACCTCGCAGCTCGAAGGAAGAAGTAGAAGCTGAGCCTGGTGGAGCAAGGCTGTAATCTCAGCTATGAAGGAGGCTGAGGCAGGAAATTGTATGTTCAAGGCCTGCCTGGGCTATAGAGTGAGTTCAAGGCTAGAAGGGATGGAGCATGGATGGTTCAGCAGTAAAGCGCTTATCTAGTATCTGGTAGGCCCTGGCAGCTTCAACTCCCCAACACTGGCCCTGGCAAAAAAAAAAAAAAAAAAAAAAAAAGTCCTTGATGGGCAGGATGCCCACTCCTTGTGGGTCTTGGAAGAGATGAAAAAAGATTACAAGACTTGGTAGATGGGATAAATACCTGACAACTGGTCCACTGTCCCTATCCCTCCACTAATTCTGCAAAAGTCTCTCTAGACCTTGTTTCTTTTTTTTCTGTGAAGGAGACTGGCCTGTCACAATTGCAGTCACAAGCATCCTAGGGAAAAGAAGCCAAGCACAGGGCCTGGGTATGGAGCAGGCCGGGTCCAGGTCCCATTGATGAAAGGATGTACTTGTTCTCCTAACCCCAGGACAAGCCAGCAGGGGGCACACGGAGAGCTAGAGAATTTCAGAGAAAGCAGCCACCAAGGGGGCCTGCAAAGCAGCAGGTGACCCAGCCCACTCTCTGGTCCCTTCTGACTGCCTCCTTTCAGCCAGCAGTCATAGCGGGAACTTCCGTCTGGGCAGCTCTGTGAACAGCAGGCCACAGGTGGAGAGCTGTAGGCCCCGGTGGGTGATGGAGCCTGGAATGGCTAGTGACCTGCTATGTCTGTCTCCTTCCTGGCAGACCTGTAGAGGCCGTGTGCATCCTGAGCCATAGTTTCTTCCCCGTCATCCGTCTGAGGAGAAGATGCTACACTGGAGAGTACAATGACTTTGGCCAAAGGCTGCTGAGACACCGTGGACCAGAGGGCTTTACTGTGTCTAGGCAAGCTGAACTATGTTTGCAGAGGTAGGTGGGCATAGAGATAAGCCTGGCTCCACCTTTCTCTGCTTGGCTCTTCAGGGGGCTGCTGGATACCCGGGATGAAACCCAGCTTCAGTCCCTTGGCTCATGTAGCCTCTGTCGCTCCCTTCTTATATTTATGGTTGTGAGCCTAGCCTTTAACGGCTGAGCCATCTCTCCAGCCCTGTCGCTCCCTTCTCAAGCTCTGCCCCCAGCCTTGGGGTGCACTTGCAACACCCTTTACCTCGTGTCGTTCCCTTTGCTTGTTCTCTCTGTTCATTCCCCAGCCAACAGGTGGCCAGTGCCTCCTCCTGGAAGCCTTCCCCAGTCGCTAGCTCCCAGCCTTGGTTACGGTGCTCACGATGACCCCTACCTATCTGCATCATACACGTGTGCCTGTTTGCTAACTGCTTCCCAAGAGGTAGCTCTTTAGACCAGGGCCTGCTCATGCTCAGCTTCACATTTCTAGACCCCAGATTTGGTACATGGTAGGTCTAATCCATGAGGAGGCTAGGAGGAGTCTAATGTCTCCTGTCTAGGGACACCAAAGGTCCGAGAAAGGCCAATAGTACAGTCATCACACTGGAGGGCAGAGTACCACTGGCTGCCAGCTTCTGTCAGCCACTCCAGTCTTTTCAGGCATAGGCTCCTATTCAGCAGACAGAAACCAATCTTCCTATGGGTTGGGGGGCAAGGAGGAGAAGAAAGGGGTTCAAAGAAGGCTGTGCTGGATCTGTGTGGTCCCAGGGATGGATCCCCTCACTTCTGCCTCATTGAGCCAAGAATCTGCACTCTGGTAGGACACTGGTGTGTTGGCCAGGGGGATTGTAGGAACCCTCAAGGCTATTCAGACCAGGGGCATATGGCCACTCTTCAAAAGCCTTATAGCCTCTATTACCATCCCATCCCTCTTCCTAGCCCTGCCCTGTCTCTATCAACTCACAGAATGTGGGCTGAGTCCATTTACAGAACTGGGGTCCCTCACCCCAGAGCAGGGGCTTCCCTACCTCGGAAAGTCACTTTGGCGATCCGGTCACTTCTACCTCGAAGCTCCGAGACGGTTTTGAGGTGGATGATCAGGGCCATGCTGGTAGGAAAAGCCTGGGCAGTGCCAGGCAGAGCAGCGGGAACCAGCTAGCTGGTTGAGAGTGCGGCTCACACACCACCTACTGCTCCGGCTGCTGCTGCCTCCTCCTGATGCTGCCCACAGAGACCAAGGCAACCAAAGCGAGCTGCTCCTTCAGCTCAGCAGAGCCCTGCAGCCTTGGCAGCCCCGCCCCTCTGAGTTGTCAGCCCAGCATGTGTAGAGTGTGTGTGTGTGTGTGTGTGTGTGTGTGTGTTGTGCACCTAGCCAGTAGCTCGGGAATGTATTCTGAATTCATTATTCAGCAGCACCAGCCCCTAGAGAAAGCTCTGTCCAGTTTCAGGTGTTGTCTCTCAGCTCTTTGGAGGGTGGAAGCTCTATGCCACCCAGAGCCAACAGATTGCAGTACGTATGAGGATGGGCTAGGTATGGGGTCAGGGGCACCTCTTCTCACAGGGATCAGGAACTTCATGATCTGAGCTTGGATCGGAGCATTGGTGCTTTGGGGGCTATCCATGGTGGCTCCTGTTCTGTCTAGCTAATCACGAGGGTAGTGGATATTCAGAAGGCTTGGGGAACATGGACAGAACAGGCCTGGCAGCTTTGGGTGGATCATACTGTGTCACTTAGAAAACCCCACCCAGGGGCGATGGAGAGTTTGGATTCTAGCATTTGTGTTTAAAATTGGTGCAGGGGCATGGGCTCCTAATCTAGCTCTGGAGCAAGGGAAGGGTGGAGGCAGACAGGTGAATCCCTGGAGTTTAATGGCCACCCAGCCTTATCTGACTAGATAAACTCCAGGTTCAGGAAAGAGACCTGCCTTCAAATAAATAGTGACTAAGGAAGCCAGTGGAGGTTGATCTCAGATTTACACATAAACACAAACATATGCATATACCTGCACAGATGTACTCACACTACACATACACCATACTCACATAGAGTCTGGACACACACACACACACACACACACACACACACACACAGACACACGCACTCACGCACGCACAAATGCACACACTCACCTAGAGTCAAGGAAGCAGCTTCTGCAAAGCAGCTTAGAGAATACACCCAAGGGCTGGTCCCTGTGAAATACAAACATTACAAGTAGCAATGTATTGACTATGTGGCCCTGCCCCTGGAATGCTAGGTTCTGGTGCTCCATCCTGGAATCGTAGATGTGAATTTCAGTCAGCCTGTCCTGAAATGGGGATCATCACTGAAGATACCCTACTGGGGGGGCCATGGGGCAACTTCCATGTAGAGCAGACTCAGGAGTTACCAACCTGCCCATCCCAGGCTGGGGACAAAAATCTGGGAGAGGTGATGCAGTTGATGGGAGGTTTCTAGTGAGAGAGAGCTATCCTGCTTCCCCTAGTTAGTTGCTAGAGGTAATGGGAAGACATCTACAGAGGAATATCCCAGGGACACTAGAAGACTGGCTGATTAGCCTCTCTTCCAGGAAGGGCCTGTAGGGAAAGAAGCCCTGGGGGCTGGATCCACTGACTCTGGAGACCACACACTCTTGCTTATGCTGCTAGCTCTTGGTGGGATGTCCCTACCTTGTCCCTCTTCCTGGCTGGCTTATTAGAAGCCCATTCCCAGGTGGGCTGTGGGACCCGCTTTGTGTGGCTCCTGACCCAGGTATCTCACACTGCCCCAGGGTTCCTGCCATCGAATCTCCCCTGCTGACCCCAGGGAGATCTTTGTACCTGAACTTCACAGGGTTTCCTGTGATGTCTGACTAATATAAACAGGGCTTGGAAGCTCAGTGGCCTGTCAAAAAGAGTCTACAGGCTTTGGGCTGATGGATGGCTCAGCAGGAGAGGACTCTTGCTGCCCAACCTGATGGCCTGAGTTTGATTCTCTGGGACCTACATGGTAGGAGAGGATCATCTGGTCATCTGGCTTCCAGATGTGAGATGAAGCACATGTACCACCCCCTCCCCCCCCAGAGAGAGAGAAGGAGAGATCTCCTGTGTTCTCTCTACATAGATGATAAATAGATAAATGTAATAAAAGGGTTTGAAAGTTTGAGGAGAGAAATACTAAACTTTGACAGCACAGTTATAAAGTGGCCCCCTCTCAATCCTTCAGTGGAGTAACCTACACATGTTCAAGGTCTCCCCATCTTCCACTTGTACCTTGGTTTTGACCCTATTTTTCTGTGTGCTTATTTTCTTCTCCTCCCCAATTTTTGCTGACTTTTCTGCATATATTTAATTACACCGAGTTAGAAAATTCTCAGAAAATGCATATATTGAATACAAGCAAGTATCTCCAAATGTTAAAGACCAGGTTTAATGTCCCTTTAAAAATCATACAGATTCATCTTCATTTGTAAGGTTTGATGTCACTCAGCAGACCCCCTTCCTGAGGGCTGGGTTTTGCTGTAAAGGGTAGACTTTATGGAGCCCGCCCTCTGCAGCCCTGTGCTGTTGAGGGGGAATCCTATGAAGCAGCCCTAGGGATCATCACCAAACTTCATTTTTCCCGTCTGTAAATTGGCAGCAATTCTGATTAGCATAACTTCCAAAAGTAGCCCCTGCGACATCTCACACCCAGTCAGAGACCATGCAGAAAACACCAAGGGCTGAGTGAGTAATCCAGAGCAGCACAGGACGGGGTGTGTCCAGGAGCTGTGCCAACTGGGGTGCTATTAACGGGGATGAAATGAGTATGTCACCTTATACATTGGAAAGTCTTTCTGGTGTATGTCACAGCAGAGCTACGGGTCACCTTTTAAAAACAACTTTACTGGTCGGCAGTGGTGGCACATGCCTTTAATCCCAGCACTTAGGAGGCAGAGGCAAGTGGATCTCAGTGAGTTCAGTGCCAGCCTGATCTACAATGCAAGTTCAAGACAGCCAGGACTGTTACACAGAGAAACTCTGTCTTGAAAACCAAAACCAAAACCAAAACAAACAAACAAACAAAAAAACAAAAAAAACCTGATTGAATGTTTTCCTTAGTGTAACACATTAACACATGTCCCCTCTAGGAGATATAACCAGATGACATTTCCTCCACTGATATGACAACCACTCGCTCACCTTTGGCTACTCTGCCACACTAGGTTTCAGTTGTTCTCTCTCTCTCTCTGTGTGTGTGTGTGTGTGTGTGTGTGTGTGTGTGCGTGCGTGCATGCATGCATGCATGCATGCGTGCGCACACCTCTTGTAAACATGTGGCTCCCCATCTTCCAGATTTGTTAGAGGATATATTTGGAGCTTTCTGACTGCAGTGGCATCCTATGAGTTTGTTAGTGTTTGCGGTCCTCATCAGCTGCCATTTACAGAATCCAGTTGTACAGGTGATGCTTCTCCCAGTCTGATATGGGAGAAGAGATGAACTTGGTGATGACTGGCTACTTGCTAGGACCTAGATTTGCCTATGGAGGGAGACAGTTTATGTAAAGCAAAATCTTATGTGGACTTTAGGGCTTTGATGGCTGAAGATTCCTGAGCAGAATGAACTGTGATTCTCGAGACAAATCGGAACCCCACACTTCATTATTTACTTGCGCATCTCCCTAACAAAATAATGGGCTAAAACAACTTAACAGAGCCAGGCTTTGTTTTAGACAACTAATTCATCCTAGCAGAGTGGAGAGGCATGGAACAGTTACATTCACATCTCAACAATCTAAAAACACTGAGACCAGAACCCAGGGTCAAAGCATAACATCCCAAGGATGCCTCCTAGTAACCCACTTACTCCAGCCAGCTACCATCTTCTGTAAGATTCCAAGTCTTATAGGATAACACCCACTGGGAAACAAGACTCAAAACAGGAGCCTGGGAGGAATGTTCTAAACTCCAGCTATAACACCATACCCTCCCTCTCCCCCTCCTGCTCTTCCTCTGCTCCCGGAAGTGTCTCGCCAAGTTGCCCAGGCTATCCTCAAAGCTAGCAATCCTCTTGCCTCAGCCTTTCAGGAATGGGATTACAGTAACAAATCGTCAAACACAGCTCATCCTTTCTGAGGAATGTGGGAAAAAGAAGTTCAAAAGGAGAGAGAGCACGGAATGACAAGTCTGGGAATGAGTGAGCGACACAGAAATTATTAAGTATGGGAACCCACATATCAAGTGAGGCCCACCATGGAGCCACTTTCTGGAGCTCCAAGGATGGAGGTCTGGGCATCCTTGTGGTCCAAACTGGATCACAGAGAGCTACTTCTCCGTATGTGAGCGCCATAGATACGAACACCTAGGTTGGATGCCAGGGAGACTTGGGAGAACCACATAGTAAATTTGTAAAGATGGGGGCATCTTTTCAGGCCAACGAGAGAGCGGTCTAGGGAACACACTGCAGAGAGTTCACTGTCCCAGAACGAACTCGGGTTGCCAGGCATGTGGTTGCCGGGTGACCAGCTGGTTGTTTACCATAGGGCTGAGCTGAGCCACAGCGCTGGGCTCGCAGCATCCACCATGGCCTCCCGTAGCGCGGGCACATTAATGACCGAATTCAATGCCGCCTTCGTGCCCCCCGCCCTCATGCCCGGGTAAGCTACTAGGAACCCTGGCAAACCTGAACTTGCGAGTTAGAGTCCTCCTCCTCCTTACTGCCCACACCTGCCAGGACGCCGAGGCTCCGCCCTCCCAATTTGGGAGACTACAAAGAACCCCACCTGGCCTATTTTCCTTCTTGGCTTTCATGGAGAAGTTGATGGTTGAGAATTAGCCCAGGATAATGCCATCTGCTATGGATGGAGCCAGAGTAAAGGAGAAGATGAAAGCGGGTGTGTTTGAGGCATGGCTCATAGAGAAATAATGTGAGGAGCCAAGGGAGCATGCTGGATTTTCCAGGAATATGAGTATTTATGGACTGAGGCTGGGTGGGCATGGCTGGCTGGATCTGGCAAGGCAGTATTTGACAGTTGGTAGCGTACACTATCCACCTGACTTTTACACACACACTCTCGTCTGCAAGCCGAGCAGACTGTAAAACGAAAGCCTCAACAGAACACAGTATATTTTGCATAAAATTTGAGATCTCCAGTAGGAGCAGTAAGGCATGGAGGGACTGTCATGTTACCATCATTTTCAGAACAAAACACAGTAAAGCAGCTGCAACTGGAGTGTGGGACTTTAATTTCCATCCAGCCTGTCTGTGGACAGGACCTTGTTCTGGTGTTCAGTCAGCTCAAAAGCTACTTCGGTGGCCACCAGACAAAACTGGTTTTGCAAAAGTATAGTAGCTTCCCAAAGGCAAGGCAGGAGTGTTGGGTCAGCTTGGGTCAGGGTTTGCCTGATATTCACTCTTTCTTCCATTGGAAAAGATGTCCAGTGTTCATGGGGCATGTGTCAGGTGCTATAGGATCCTGGGAAATAAAGACAAAAAGGGAGAGGTTGCCCTTAAGGGGTCCAAGCCTTCTATTTAGATTTTGAGACAAAGTCTCAAAAAGTTACCTAGGCTGTCTTTGAACTTTTGACGCTCCCGCCTCAGCCTCCGAAGTGCTAGCATTAGAAACCCATGGCACCAGGTCTGGCTCTCATGTAAATATTTAAGGTTTAGTTCAAATGTATCTTCGTGGCCATGGCTAGCAGTGATTTCACTGTATTTTGGGGTGTCTGTAATGAGGTTTGGCTTGACACATTGATATTTTGTTTTCCTTAAGCCTCCTTGGGCTTTTATTGGAAGAGCCTCTGCAGTCAAACCCTTGGTTCTTTGCTGCCTGCAGAGTAAGGCCTCCTGTGCATGCAGCCCTATCCCACAATTCCCTCAGTCTAGAACTGTGGGAGCTGTCATCTCAGGGCAACCCCCACAGGGTCTGTCTCTCTAAATACATCACTTGTCTGTAGTTCTCTCAAGTGTCACATCCTATCCCATGATGCCTTTAGTAATAGTAATGTCGAGTGGCCATAAAGGAGGCTTCACTTGCCTGGACTAGGCTGAGAAGCTGAGCCCATGTCTGCTGCCTTCTTGTCAAGATCTTCTGGGAGAGAGATGTTTTCTTTAAAGGTTCCCATCAACAAGGAGTTGATCAAGACATCTGGTGTTTCTACACCTCACTGGCAATTCCATTAATTTAATGAAAGAATTCAGGATTCCCTACCTCGCTTGGATAATTATTATTTCTTTCTGTTCTTTTTCAAACATTAATCACATATTTTAAAGAACAGCCAGTCTCCGCTGACATTCAAATCACCTCCTTTGTAGTTTTATCCACAGGCGGAGAATATGGGGTTGGTTAAGACCACACTGCTCTCACAGCTCACTTCCTTGCTATTTCTGTAATGGGCACGGAGGTCACGGGGATCTAGGTGTGATTGCCTGCTGATGACTGTAAGAACTGAGAGGGAACCAGGTCTCTGGCAGTAACACCATAACCCCCTAAGTATGTGCTGGCTCACAGTGTGAAACGTCCTCTTCATCCCCTCTGCAAAAAGGTCTCTATGGCCTAGTGTGGTGGCTCAGCAGGTAAAGGGAAACGATGACCCAGGTTCAATATCTGGGACCCACTCCTGAAGGTTATCCTCTGACCTCCACACACCGGCCCTGGCACATACAACATGCCCCTCCCTCAGAAGTAGTAAATAAAAATGTCTTCTATCAACCGAGAGGAGGAATGAGAATCTTGCCCAGAGTCACTCCACATGTTCTCACAGCTTTAATATTCTGCTTTATCCCACGATTTATCCTGAACCTTCATGGAGCCCATCACAGGTCTCATTTACTCTGCAGGGAAGAACAGATGGCTAGCTGGATGGATAGAGATAGAGAAATAGAGAGATGGGTGCTAAAGCCAGCCTGCCTGGGTTTGAATGGGGTCCCATCATACCTTGGGAAAGCTCTTTATCTTCACTTAGCTGATCTATTAAATGAAGACAATGCATGCCAGGTAAAAGAAACTGTATCAGTCAATATTCACAAAGCCCCCCCCCCTTGGTAGATGTTATCTATTACTGTTAGAACACTACCGTGTTCAAAGCCTGAAGCTACAGTGAGCAACACCGGATGTGAAGGGTGATATCGATGATGATGGTGGTGATGGTAATGTAGTGTTTAGATGGCTGTCAAAATGGTCCATTTTGTTCCTTGCTGTTTCTAAGGCACATTGTCCAGACACCTATTGTTACTCTCTATGCACCTGGCTTGGGTATCACACTATTGGGCAGAGAACTCTTGGGTCTGCTGCTCTGAGATCATTAGTCTTTCTAAGGGATAAGACTAGCTCCTGTGAACATCTGCTCTCTCTGTCTGCTGGTCAGGTGTGGGTGACACCTTCCCTGGCTCTCTACCTCTATCTACACTCCTGAGTTCTCTCTGTATGTTCATTCATGCACAGCCTGCTTCATGAAGCTCACTCCAGAAGAGAAAGCATGAATTTGTAAGCATTCACCTGGATCTGTGTCAGAAACCCTTCAGGTAGCTAGCTTCAAGTTATCATCATGGCTGCTCTAAAGCTAAGAAGGTGTGTGGAGTTACATCACTACACAGGATATAAGCTTTCAGCAATTTCAGTTACTCAAGGTCAATCTCAGTCTGAAAATAAAAATAGAAACTTTCAGAGACAATTCATAAGCTCAAACAATTTTTATTTATGTATTGTTGTAATGATCCCATTATACCATTAGTTATTGCTAATGGCTAGTTGTATAGAATTTATAAATTAAGCTTTATTGTAAGTACATATGTATTGGAAGAAAGTGAACAGAGAGTTGAATACCTGGAAATATTTAGATAAATAAATTCTCCTGGAAGGGGAGGCTTGTTTGTGTCTACACTGTAAAATCCAATAGTTTAAAAGATGGAGAACACAGATGATATGATTATGAGTGATGATTATTTGCTCACTTATTTTTTTAATATTTATTATTTATTTCATATACAGTGTTTTGCTTACGTGTATTCCTGAAGGATAGAAGAGAGCTCCAGATTTTATTACAGAGGGTCATGAGCCACCATGTGGTTGCTGGGAATTGAACTCAGGACCTCTGGAAGAGCAGCCAGTGTTCCTAAACTGCTGAGCCATCTTTCCAGCCCCATTTGCTCACTTATTAGCTTAGTTTTTCATACTATTTTTTTCCTCTGGAGCTGGGGACCGAACCCAGGGCTTTGTACTCACTAGGCAAGCACTCTACCACTGAGCTAAATCCCCAAGCCCGGTACCATTTGTTTAATTACAACTTTAAGCAACTCAATTTTTAATACTAGCTATTTATTCGAGTTTTTTTTTTTGTTTTGTTTTTACTAGCTTTTTAAACACCAGGCACATTTCTGAAGTTTTAGCAACCATACTTCCCAGGCTGGATCAAGCGAGTCCCAGCAAGCCATTCCTTCCCTCTTCTGAGGAGGTGGGACAGAGGGGATGGGATCTGGCAGGGCTCAGAGCAGACCTAACATAAGGAAGAGGTGCTGCCTCCAAGGTGAGCCAGTCCATTATGGAGGAAGAAACAAGGCTGTCTCAATGTGAGGGCATCGGGGTTAGACCTGAGAGCTTTTGTCTGCCTCCTTCCTTGGGCTGCATAAAAGTTCTGATGCCATTATTTGGCCTGAGCACAAGGATGAGGTTTCTCAGCCCTCACAGGATATTCCAGTAAGAGGACCTTTGCAAAGGGGCAGGTACCAGCCTGAGCATCTTTTAAAGGGATTCTCCCAGTGTGCAATCTTCCAGTGTGTACTTCTGACAGCTTAGCTTTAGGCTGCTGTCTGACTAAGGCCCGCAGGCAGCCATCTAGAGTCTCAACTACATGAGAGGGCCGTTCAGCAGACACCAGGCTCTAAAACCCCACTCTCCTTCTCTAGGTTGCCCTTCAGGAAGTCCCATCCCAGTGCTCTCCTCCTCAGTGGATGCCTGTTGTCATTTCCTGGGGTCCTCTGGCAGTGTGGTTCCCTCACCTCCCTCAGCACCTCTGCCCCAAGGTTATCTCCTCAGACTTCAGCCCTAAGCAGAGTTGGGGAGGTTCTCATCCCTCTCATAGGAGCTGGAGTCTTAAGAAGCCCCTGAGAACAGAGTGTTGGAAGCCTGGAAATCCAGGTTACACATCAGAGGCTCTCCTCCTTTCCTGGAGAGAGGTGGACCTTTTCAAAATGACCTTTGGTTTGACATTTCAATCCAATAAACAGAGCACCTACTGGATGGGAATGGCAAGAATACAAATAGGAATCGTAGAAAGAATATTCCAAGGATTCATACCACTTCAAATACAATAAATGTGGACAGGTCAAAGAACAGATGACTGAACAGAGAGTGTGGTGCCCCAGCAAGACTGAAAGATACAAGATGCTTGAGTCATTCATGCAATGAGAATGCCATTTATTGAGACTCCAGCTCAGACTTATATACCTAGTGCTGCCTGGGGTAGAGCACAGTGGAAATTCCCCAGGTGGCTGGAAAATTACTGACTTGGAGGTAAACAGCTTAAACTTCTTTTTCTAACCACCACAGGCAGGAAGGCAGAAACATATTAGACATGGGTATGGAGCACACAATGTGCAGCTAGCAATCCACAGGCCTTGCCTTCAAGGCTCAGAGCAGGGGAAGGTCAATGCAGGGCCCTTCGGAGGGTGAGCAGGACCTGGGGTTTAATCAGCAGAGGCTTCCTGGGAATGAGAATACTTTGGTTGGGAGTTTAGTGATAGAGCACTTGCCTACATGCATGCTGCCCTAGGTTTAATTTATAGCACTGTTTAAGAAAAAGGGTATGCTGGACGTCCCCTGGAATGGCAGATAGGATCACGGGGGGGGGGGGACACTTGAGCAAAGCACAAGCTGGAAGTTCTGTGTTTTCATGGCATCAGCCAGTCTACTTGGCTACAGTGAGGAAATTTCAATAGGAGAGCTCAGAACAAGGTGGTGAGATTCCCTCACACAGCCCACAGTTAGAGACACGCCCCCCCCTCCAGAAGCTGGTCTGCTTTCTTCTTAATTCCATAGGCAGTGGAGAAATCCTGTCAGGTTCTACCAGGGTGGCATGGGGTGGGAGGGTGCCATCAGCTCCGTCCTCCATATAGCAGAGAAGAGACTGTGTATGAAACGGGAACACACTGAACACAGCAAGTTAATTAGTTAATAAGACTGCTCAAGGGATCCCTGATGCTCATGGTAATTAATTTTAATGTCAGCTATGGGACCAGCCAGTGCTTTGAAGAGGCAGGGATGGAATCGCTCTCTGCACACACAGTGATCCACAATGGGCCTTAGAATCCATTTGTGGTCTTGGCCCAGGAGCCTGGCTCAGCATCTCCTGGTTCGTTTGTGCAAGTAGATGGAGAAACATGGGGGCAGATGAACGGGCAAAGACAGAAGGAGAGGTGGGTAAGAGACGCATTTGTACCACTGTTCAACGTCCCATTATAAAACCTCCTGTCATGGGACCAACAGACACAGGGCAGCAGGAGGTTCTAATATGGAGTCTGCTGAAGGCTACACATCCAGGTGCAGCCAAGGGACAAGCTTTTTGATGTGTTCTCTGAGTGCTAAATAATGAGAGTACGTGTACACGCATACACCTGGCAGAGCTGCGGAACTCATAAGGGAAGCCTGGCAGAATTTGAGAGCATTGCGGAGGAGGGGGTTTCTATTCTATTGGGATGCAAATGTGTCTTGGCATTCAGAGAGAGTAGAAAGGCAGGGGGCAGAGACGTGTGACAGAGAGCTTGGGGGTGGAGGGAGGGAAGAATCCTACAGGCAAATCTCATTTCCACAACTTCTTTCTTCTGAGAGTGCAACTCCCTGAGAGTAGGATGCTTCTTGTGCTCCGGGCATCTGAACTCCCTTCAGAACAGGCCAGGGACACTGGACCACCAGCTAGCTGGACTTCTGGCTTATCCCATGAGCATGTATATTGAGTGCTGAGGCTTGGGAAACACAGAGGTAGTCAGGAGCTGTCTTTCTATTGGTAAAACAACACCAGAGCGGCCTAAGGAGAAAAGGGTTTATTTGCCCTACAGATCCAGTCACAGCCCCATCATTGATGGAAGCTAAGGTGGGTAGGGAACTCAAGCAGGGCAGGAGCCAGAGGCAGGGACTGAGGTCAAGACCATGGAGGGACAGCACTGCTTACTGGCTCCCTATAGTTTGCTCAGCCTGCTTTTTAATTATATGACCCAGGGTGACCTAAACTGGGTGGCACCTCCCACATCAATCACCCATTAAAAAAACAAATACCTCCACAGACTTAACTACAGACAATCTTGTTGGTTTTGTGCATGAGAAGACACACACACACTACCAAGGCCACACGAGAGTTTATTTAGGAGAGTTCCCAGGTGGGTACAGGAACAGAGAAGCAGGAGAGGAGAGACAGATCACCACATGACATCTCTTTTTAAGAGAGGAGGTAGGCACGGGTTTACATAGCCATGTTTAGGGCCGTGCCTCTGTACAAGATGCATCCTGCCAGAGCCATGTTGGCTCCACCATGTGGAGTGTCAGGAATCCTTACAAACCTGATGGATGAATTTTCTCAGTTGAAGTTTTCTCTCCCCAGATGACTCAAGCTATGTCAAATTGACCAAACAGAAACTAATACTAACCAGGATATGTGTGGACATGAGTCTGAATGGAAGGATTGTAATCACAATAGCAAACATCCATACGAGGTACAGGGTGAGGTCAGGGAGGCAACTCAGAGTACTGGCTCCTCCCAATGGAGTAGAAGGCAAGTTCCCTGAGGGCAGGAGAAGTTCAGCCCTTCGGATAGAGGAGCTACTGATGCTATCAGAGGCTGAGGGCAGGACGCTGTGCACCTCTGCTAGACCTGGGCGTCTAGAGGGAGGTGGGCGATGCCGAGGAAGACTGCTGTGGTCCTAGCACAGGTTACAGTGTTGATGGGGGGATGGGCTGAGAGGAGGCGGGACTTGGAGAAAGACTCTAGAAGAATTGAGATCCTGGTGAGCATAGCTGTGAGAAGGAGCGAGGAAGTCAGAGGAGATTTGGTGAGTATCTGAACAGGATCCAGGGAGATCTGTCATGCAGGGTGATAGAGAAGAAACAGCAGACCACTGTTCCTAGATGGGGCAGCGTTAACCAGGGCAGCGTTATAACACCAGGCGGAAGGGGAAGCAGGCATGTTCCCCGTGTGGCTAACAGAACATGAGCATCTGTGGGCGGAAAAGCTGGGCTGGACATGGAGTCAGGCATCATCGTCAGTACACAGGAGACTGAAGTCTTTCACAGTGAGATTTCCCCAAAGGAGCCAGTCTTTGAAAAGCAAGCCATGGGTGTACTACCAAGACGATCCTTGACAAGAGGTGACCGATCACCAGACCTCTCCATTCCCCTGCTCTGTGGTTCTCCTAAAGGCAAGCCCTTTAACTCCCAAAGGGAACTCTGCCAGTACCACCCATGGACTGGGCCTTCCCTCCTAGCCTTTCATGAGAACCCTGACCATGGTCCAGCGTGGTTCGGAGCTGGTTTTTGATAGTTGCCTACATGGCATGGTGGACAGGACATAACCTCATGACATCATGACTTCTGCCTGAGGGCTGGAGCTCATGTCTCCAGGCCCCAGCACCCCAGCATTGTGCCACCACACCATGGGGTCCCAGAAAGTCAACTTTTAACCTCTCTGTGTCTTTCTAGCTCCCCCTCCCTCCCCCTCCCTCCCTTCCTCCCCCTCCCCCCTCTCTCTTTCTGTCTCTGTCTCTCAGATACACCTATAAAAATGGAAGCAGTAAGTCTCCCAAGTCTAAAACCCAAAATTACCATTTGGTGAACCCTAACCTTAGGTCTGAAAAATGGCCCAGATGTGAAGTCATATAAAAGCAATTTTGTAAAAAATACACTCAGGTCTTATTTGATATTTCAAAATGAAAGTATGAAATTTAATCTCTCTAGGATGTAAGAGAAGGAAACTGAAATAAAGAGAAGACTATGCATACTTTAGATTAATGTCAACTCATCAGAAAACGATATTAATCCCTCCAAGATCGTTGGGTGCGTGGGGGTGGGCAAGGAGAGAGCAACTAAAAGCCAGCAGAGGCCGAGAGAGTCATCGTGTCGTGTACTCTTGATGGCATTTCCATTGTCGATGGCATGGGTTGACTGTTCGAAGATTCTCAGTATGCTCCCATCTCCCCTCCACCCACTTTTCAATTTTGGTTGCTCGAGTTATTTTTACCTTGACAGGTTTTATAACATTCACCTCTGTTCTGTAAGCAGCGCTCACCTGGCTGCTATTTCTAGTCTTGTTCTTCAATAGGTTGGAAGATGATTACCAGCTCTCATTCGCACAGAGGCTCTGCCTGACTGAATCTGGTTTTTCCTTTGAACAACCCCTTATTTGGCAGGGTCTTCATCACTGAGCACTTCTTTTAGGGAAAGCCCGTGAGTATTTTGTTTCCTACATCTTTGTGGCTGGGAAAGGATTGACTGGCCAGTTGGCTGGGGTGATAGTCATGTTTCCTGTAGAGTGTTCTCTACAAACTACACTTCTTCCCTCCCTCCCTCCATTCTTTTCTTTCTTTTCAAAAATTGATGTGGAGCTCAGGGTTTCTACTGCTATGAAGAAACACCATGACCATGACAATTCTGATTAGAAAAACATTTAATTGGGGCTTCTGGCATGGAGAGGCAAAGCATGTATCCCTCCTTCCAAAGAAAAGGAGGAGAGAAAGTTACAAGCAGTCAACTGTCCCCTCAGATGATTCCCCCCATAACATAGCAGCAAGAGAGCCATGGAGCACCATCTCACTAGGACTAAGGAGAGGTGAAGCAATACCTCCCCCTCATACCTGCTGTCTCTGGCTTTGCAGCTTATTAAATTAATATTTTAAAGGAGGTTTCCTCTATAGCATAGGGCATCTCAGGGACTCTGCTTCTGCTTCTCAGAGTTGCTTCCTTCCAAACAGGGATCATCATTGGTACAAAAGTAGCAGAGGGGCAATGTGAGCCTCGGATGTTGGGGTCCTGAATGACCTTGATTAAAGCAGCAGAGGTTTATGGTTCAGTGATGGGACAGAAGTGGGACAGAGAGGTCAGGAAAAGCAGGGTTGAAGAAACAAAGGCAGAAGTTCTGCAGGATTCCTTAGAGAGATGGAGGCATAAAGATGTGAGAGGCAGCAGTCTTCCTACAGAGCTTCACAGTCTATAAAAGACCAGACCACATCTTTAGGCAGAGAAGAAGACATTAAAGATGGCAGGAAGAAAAACAGAGTCTGAGAGAAACAGAAGATATCTGCCAGTGAGGCAAGAAAAGTAGACTCCAGACCCAGCAGGAGCAAGCTATGGAAGAGAAGAGGATTCCATCTTCTGGAAGTGTCCAAGGTGGCTCACAGGAGAGGGCAGCAAGGACTCCTGATCCCTCAGTTGGTTTGTCAGTAGGGCATGTCTGTCAGCAAGTCCAGGAAGACCCAGAAGAAAGGGCTCTGAAGCGATGGGGCTGGAGAGAGACTAGTGAAGCCAGTGACGGGATCTACGGCTTACCTTAAATACTGCTGATCCAGGCACATTCTTGCTACCGGATCCCAGGGAGGCCCACTGATGAGATGATGGAACCAGGAACCGAGGGACTTGAGATATTTTGACCGCAGTGGAAAACAGGTCTATTTATCATTCTACATGCCATTTCCTTTTCTGAAGATACAGGGAAGGAAATCATGTATTACTGCCTAATTTTAGGCCAAGGGAGGCCTCTGAAAACACAGAACCCTTGAAGGAAGGATGGGTGTCTGGAATATAGAAACAGACAGGCTGTAGTTGTTTATGTCACCAGGGCTTAGCTGATATTGCCCCAATGTATGGTTGGACATCAGTTTTCATGGAAGGTGGGTGCTCATTGTCTTAGGGTATGTATGGAAGTCCCTAAAACATGGTCACTGACCCTTTGGTGTTTGTTAATCTAGTGCCCATCACCACTACTGTAGATACTCTATCTGCTCATTATTTTATCTGTTTTAACAAATAGTTTTCTCCCCACATACCATGTGTCAGAACCAGGGACTTAGATATGTAAAATACAAACCCATCCCGTGTCTGAGAAGCCCGCCATCTGGTGGAGTGCTTGAAGAGATGTTGGAATCAGAACAGCACAGAAAGGGATGCAGGTGATGGAGGGAATTTTAGGACGCAAAGGGCCCAGATAGCCATTCAGACCTAGGAAAGGGAGATGCTCTTAGGTGTGGTATTTGACGAGTCTTAAGGGACCATTTAGTATTAGGAGGTAGAGCACGGTAATAAACTCAGGACCTAGAGGCAGGGAGATATCTGTGTTTGAGGCCAGCTTCATCTATATAATAAGTTCCAATCCAGCCAAGATTGCATAGTGAGAGCCTATCTCAAAATAAAGATAAGCAGATAGATAGATAGATAGATAGATAGATAGATAGATAGATAGTATAGGTAGGTAGGTAGGTAGGTAGATAGATAGATAGATAGATAGATAGTATAGGTAGGTAGGTAGGTAGATAGATAGATAGATAGATAGTATAGGTAGGTAGGTAGGTAGATAGATAGATAGATAGATGGCAGGCAGGCAGTGATCAGGGCCAGGAGGGAGTGGAACAAAACAGGTTGACATCCTGATTTCAGAGGACAGAATAAGAACCCAGGAAATGGAGGGTAGCAAAGAGGAGAGAGGGCAGAGAGAGCAAGGGAACGTGATACCTATAGAATCACGGTGGCCCCTT
This sequence comes from Sigmodon hispidus, assembly GCA_004025045.1. NCBI lineage: Eukaryota > Metazoa > Chordata > Mammalia > Rodentia > Cricetidae > Sigmodon > Sigmodon hispidus. Next base: position 77,066 of record PVIH01003177.1, on the reverse strand, counting down.
AGGCCTGGGATGTCAGGTGACCTTGAGGATACAGATGAGCATGGTTTTAACTACTTCACTAAGGACTTGATGGTGAGCAGTGCAGGGTCTCAGCTGTGGGAATGGATTCTAGGAGCAGAAGTTTGAGCACAGTTGGGAGAAAAACACCGATGCTGTGGCCAAAGTCTCAATGAGAGATACAGTGCTTCTGAGGTTAAGTGATGGGACTTGCTGCCTAACTGGATGCGAGGGAAGTAGATGTCTACATTCTCACCTGGACATCTGGGGAGAATTCTATGGAGTTAAAGCCAGACTGTTGGACAAAGTAGTGAGAAGTCACACTCTGGAAAGCCAAGGAGCATGAGCAGTGTACTTTATGCTTGAAGAGAAACCCTACGATAGATTATGGTTAAGGCCATGGCTTATGTGTCAAAACAGACCCCAAAGTAACCCCAGCCCTTAAGAGGTTGTGAAAAGAATGGAAATTTAAGCTACCACCAACAGAAAGCTGATATATAGATAATTGAACAAAGGGGACCACCAGCCCCTACAAGGAAAAGAACTTGACATCTTTGACCACGTGGTTCTGACTTTACCAAGAAATATACAGGAAAGGGGTTGTGGAATCTCCCTCCACAGCTAAGAACAGCTGCTGAGGCCAGATATGCATCAGGAATGTCCCTGCATGGAGGTCCAGGGAGGCCATTGTGTGAAGCTGTGAAGGTAAAGCCTGGATTTTGTTTGAGATGCCAGAGGTATAGGATGCCTGCCAAGAAGAGCTGCTGGCTGGTTGTGGAACTAGCCAAGAGAAAAAAGTGTATTGCAGTCAACAAATCTGAAAGGAGCTAGGGTCTGAAGAAGGTTTTGACGTCAGACATGGAGATGCAGACTTTGGAGTCTGCTCTGTTGCCTTTAGGCTTTGACTTTTTATCTACTATATCCACACTAAGTTTTCTTTCCTCTCTTCTAGAATTGTAATGCATTATCAGATGCCATGTAGGGAGTATGTTATCTGCCTTTTGATTTTGATTTTTACGAAGGGTTGCAGTTAAGTTATTCTCTTGGTCTAGAAGAAATTTGGAGTTTTAAACAATGTTGAGACTGTGAAAGTCTATAGGGACTTTTGAAGTTGGATTAAATTTATTTTACAGTATGGTATGGCAACAAACATATTGTAACCATAGTGGAATGTGGTGGCTTGAATAAGAATGGGCCCCATAGGTTCATATATTTGAATCCTTAGATACCAGGGAGTAGAATTGTTTGAAAAGATTAGAAGGATTAGGAGGTGTGTGTGGTCTTAATGGAGTAGGTGTGGCCTTGTTGAAGGAAGTGCATCACTGGGGTGTAGTAAGAAGTTTCTGGTAGCTCCGAGGTTCAGACCCACTCACAACCCTGCTGCCACTTAGCTCCAGGGCCCCAAATAATCACACAAAAGCTTATATTAATTTTATGCTAATCATCATATGGCTTAGTCATATAACTTGCTAACTCTAACTGACCCATGTATTTTATCTTGTTTAGTCATGCAGCTTGGTACCTTTCCTAAGAGCAGCATGATTGTCTTCTTCCCTCTGCATCTGTTGGCGTCTCTCTGGTGTCTCTGCTCTGCTCTTCCTGTTCCCAGAGCTTTCTTAGCCCGCCCACACTTCCTGTCTGCCTTCTGCCAATCAGTGTTTTTATTAAACCAGTAGGCAGGACAACTACTTACAATGTAACAGACCACAGTCTCACTATACTGGGGGAGGTGACTTTGAGGTTTCAAAAGCCCAGTGTTCCTTTCTTCGTGCCTATGGATTAGTATATAACTCATAGCTCCTGTTCCAGTGCCATGCTCTCCGCCATGATGATGATGGACTAAACCTCTAAAACTTTACACAAGCTCCAAACTAAATGCTTTCTTTTATAGGAGATGCCTTGGTCATGGTGTCCCTTCACAGTAATAGAACAAGAGTACAGCAGAGATGGATTAAGGGTCTGGGTCCAGCTGCCTGGCATCCACATGAAAGTTTAAAATCCAAGCATGGCAGAACACATTAATAGCTTGAGCACTGGGAGTCTGGATGGTTCACGGTGCTCATGAGAAAGCCAGTCCAACCAGGTGAGGTCTGGATTCAGTGAGAGGCTCTTGGCCTCACAAGGCTTACAGAGGAAGGCTGCCCAGCACAAGTCAGACACAGACCAATGATTTCTACTCTGTATAGTCACTACTGGCCTCCACTCCTCACCTCTCCTAACCCAGTCTCAAAAACTGGGTGGAGAGCAATAAAAAGGAACTCGACATAGACTTCTGACCTCCACACACATATGCCTTTTCTCTCTCTCTCTCTCTCTCTCTCTCTCTCTCTCTCTCTCTCTCTCTCTCTCTCAGAAAAAGTATGAAGAAACTTAATAGTCAGGGAAGTGGGTTCAAAGAACAGGGTAATCAAAAGTGACATTTCCAGGGTGGGCAGGAGATGTCCTCTGAGGTCATCATCAGCAATTTCAACAGCAGCGTGAAGGAGAATCAGATGTTGGAAGGTGAGGGGTGGAGGCCAATAGTGACTATGTAGAGTAGAAATCTTTGGTCTGTGTCTGACCTGTGCTGGGCAGCCTTCCTCTGTAAGCCTCGTGGGGCCAAGGCTCTCCATTCTCAGAAGGGTCACTACGTCTCTTCACATCTTCTGTTTCTCTTGTTCTTGGCATCAAAATAACTGTTCAAGGGTGTTTAGCACCACAGATCCACCCCCAGGCCACGTGAATAAGCATCTTGTGAAGTCATGGAGATGTCAACCTGGAAATCACAATTATCTTGAGAAAGGGTGTGTAGAGCTCGGGGAGCAGGAATGGAAATGATGGAAACTTCGTATTCATGTATAAAACTTTCAAAGAAACTTTTAATTGAAAACATCGTAACTCTCACCTCAAAGGAGAGAAGAGAGTTTTCTAGAACCAAATATGGATGTCCACTGCCCCGGAACTCAGAGTTGGGTTACCACGAAGTCTGTGTTCCAATGTGGTAACATTCGATGAAGCTTTTATAGTAATAAAACAAAGAAAGTCATAAATCAAGACACTTTTTTAAAAAGTTGCTGGAACTACTGAGTAGGTGCCTGAGGCAGTTTCCCTGTTATAGTCCCCACATGCTATCTGTCTGATGGCATTCTTAGCCTTTTGGCTGGTAGATAACAGGATCTTAAGCTGAATTCACTCAAAAGATTTTGCTCGTTAGTCACTGGATATCAGGTCAGACACAAAGGTGAGCAAGAAATGGCTGTTTGGTGGTGGGCTACACATAGCCCCAAATAGAACATGATTAGGCTCCGGACCTGCAACATCCCAACCTATCCACTTCCAATCTCTTCGGTAAAACACTGAAGTTTTAATCAGCTATTGAGCCTTGAAAAGGAGTTTAGTTGAAGGTGCAGTACCTTCAGGGAACTTTGGTTCATCGGAACATGGCCCAGCCAGGCCTGTCCTGTGGAAAACCACCTCCAGTGTTTCATTGCTAAGCCCACCAGATTCTCCTAGTCTCTCTTCTCCATAATGAGATGGCTGAAGAAGACCGGGAATACAGTCCAGAATCTCTGACCAGATCCTGAAGAGCAAGGGAATCCATGTACGAATAAATTGTCTGTAAGCTCCCAAGGGGTTCAGAGGTCTATGGTCTGGAAGCCAACCACCCAGTCAACCCCTTTTGCCAAGGAAGTGGCCCAGAGGTCCATTCATGTGACCTTCCCACAAAGACCTGAGCAGGCTAGTGGTCACAGCCAGAGAGACACAGGAACCCTCAACTGCCAAGGGTCTGTCTGGGAACCAGCTCCAGATGTCGTGAAGTTGTGTCTTCCTCCATTCATCTCCTCCCCACCCTCACTGCAGGTATAATGGCCATGTCCCCAGTGTGGCTTCCTCCTTTGGCTTCCCTTATGGCACTACCACCTTCAAGTACTTCCAGGATCTCCGCAATTCAGCCTTGGAGAAGAGCTATGCCCTCCTCAGCGGGGGACGCTTTCCCACCATCTTCTCCCCTAACCCCTCTGAGGTGCTGAACAGCCAAGCACTGAACTGGGATCGCTTGCTGAATCTGCCCACCTACACCCGGTTCAACCTGGACAGCAGCCGAAACTACCAGCTCGCTAACTTTTATAAGGTGAGCTGCCCGCTTGGTTGCAGCCCCAGCCTGGGAAGGCCTAGATAGCTGGGGAGATGGGGGTTGCCTTTTTCCAAGTTCCAGGGCCAGAGGAGATTTTCCATATTCCAGGACTTCCATAGCTCTGTCTTACTTGGTCTATATCCATTGTAGTTGGGGAACCTCCAGGGATGCTCCAGTGTCTTCCTTCTCTATATATATAGTCTTTTGACTCTATGGCTCTTAGTTCCTAGTGTGTTGATAAAACACCATAAAAAACAACTTGGGGAGGAAAGGGTTTATTTGGCTTACACTTCTATATTATAGTCTACTATGGAAGGAAGTCAGGACAGAAACCTAGAGGCAGGAACCGGAGCAAGAAGCCGGGAGTAGTGGGGTGGGGGGCTGGGGAGTGGAGGCTGGGGGGTGGGGGAGTATGCTGCTTATTGGCCTGCTCCCTGTGGCTGCTCAGGACCACCTACCAGAGATACTACCACCCACAATGGGCTGGGCCCTCTCCCATCAATCAAGAAAATGCCCCCATAGCCTTGCCTGTAGGCCAAACTGGTGGGGACATTTTCTCAATTGAGGTTCCCCTTTTCCAAATGACTCTAGCCTGTATCAAATTGACATAAAACTAGCCAGTGCGGGATAGTTGCTTACTTCTTACCTGAAGAAAGGCCCCAAGAAATCCCAGGGAAACTCACACACAATCAAAGGCTCCACTGGCATTTTCTAATACCCACTGACCCTCCACAGTTCCCATTCCCTAAGAGTGTGCCCCTGGTCATCCTTAGCCCAGATTGTATCAGACTGTCTGATAAAGAGATTCATGCTCCTCGTACTTTGGCTTCTGACTCATCACGTGGCCCCCAGTGCGGCATAGGCACACAGACCTGCTCACACACGTGTACACACACACACACACACACACACACACACACACACACACAGAGAGCCAGAGAGAGAGCGAGCGCCTGGTTAGAAGAACTCAACACTGCCTGATGTCAGAGCAGGAGACTTGTCTGAGTGAGGAAAGGCCTCCAGGGGCAGGATGAGTAGATCTCCGGCTCTGAGAAGCCATGGGCCGTGGCTTCTATATGCCAGGCAGCCTTTCTCTCTATTTTGACTCAGACAGACACAGCATCTGCTCCAGGAGTGAGTGAGAAGCAGAGCTTGTGGGGTTGGTGGTGTGTTAGGACATGGTTGTGTGTAGGACATGGTTGTGTAGGCAGTGGCGTGCTTAGGGCATGCACATGTGGGCAGTGGTGTGCTTAGGGCATGGGTGTGTGGGCAGTGGTGTGCTTAGGGCATGTGCGTGTGGACAGTGGTGTGCTTAGGGCATGTGTGTGTGGACAGTGGCTAGGCACACACATACTAAGCATTTCAGAAGTTCTCCTAGTCGCTTGGTCTCATTCACTCCGGATAGCAAACCTGCTATGCTATGTGGGCATCAATGGACCCGATAGACAGAGGAGAAACTGAGGCCTACGGACAACAGCTGTTTAGCAGTTGAACTGAGTCCTCGGCGTCACTGGGGATTTTACCTGGAGCGTGAAAGGAGGATTATCACTCCTGGCTGGGGATAGCTGGGAACAGGTGATGTAGCAACAACCTGTTGTGTGTTCTTTGGCTGTAGACAGTACAACAGCAGCGAAAATACTACCAGGACAAGACTGGCACGGTGCCCCATGTTCCCTACTTCGTGCTGCCCGTGAAGGAGAGGGACCGCTACCCACTGCCCACTGACCTGTGAGTGTCTCTTGTCTTCCCCTCTGCTGTGAATACACACACATCCACAAGGCACCCACTCCTCACTCAGCCCTAGAGCTCTGACACTCAGAATGCATTGATAACCTAACCTGTGGTGCCTACTGTGTGGAGGCAGTTGTATTTGCAGGGAGGGTCCCAGGCCCAGCAACTTTTGGAGGGAGAATGCCAGGAACCTACGTGGGTAGAACTGGAAAGTGTTTTCCTGACCAGATGCATACTCCACAGTCTTTGCTAGTGGAGACCTGCCCATAGCTTTCTCTGCAAAAGCCCCTTCTCAAAACTACACCAGCCTAAACCTGGAGCTGCTGCTGCCCTCTTGTGGTTGAATGGGACACTACATCGGCTAGAGATGGGCCATCAGCTTGCCACCCACCTCCTCACCCCCTCCTACGAAACCCAGTCTGGGATGTTCTGGGAACCTAGTTGTGTACCAAGGACTTGAAAATACCTTAAAAGCCTAACTTTTTTTAATGTAAGAAAGGGTGGGGCTATCTGGGATACTTCCTTGGTCTGCCTCCAGGGAAGACCTCCGTTGTCCTGCAAGGTGAGTCAGGCAGTGTCATTTCCTCCTGCCACCTAAGGGATCCCAAGTTTATTCCTAGGTGGCTATGGCTGGGGTAGGGTGATGACTTGTGCCTGGGCTATGCGCCCATTCCTCACCCCATTCTTGCAACCCATCTCTCTTGGTCTGGGGAGGCTCTTATGAGGTCAGTGGTTTGGAGTTTCTAACCCTTACTAACCCCCTGCTCGCCTTAAGAGCCCCAGCCTCAGCATCCAGATGTAGATAAAGCGACTGCCTCTCTGAAAGATAGATGGATCTGTTGATAGTAAGTAAGCTGTGTCCAGTGAGGACCTCAGGAGCTTGTACCTGGTACTCTGGTAGTTCTACCCAGTCCTGGAAGAGACCCATGTCTGCTCTGAGCTAACTATCTCTCTAATGAGGCAGTTCTGAACCAGTGTGTCCTTGGGGACAGGTTTCCTGAGATCTTGCCAGATGTCCTCTTGAATCTTCAGATCCTTATATCTTGTTCTTTCTTTACCAAATTTCCTGACAGTCTGTACCGCAAGAGTGTCATGCCTGGTACAGGTAGTCCATCTTAAGTGCCTAGGGAAGGTCAGTGATTAGTTCTGTAGCCTGGAGATTCCAGCATCACCTTCACCATTATCACCTCCATCACCACCATCACTATCACCACCATCACCAACACCAACACCATCATTACCAACACCACCATTACCACCATTACATATCATCACCATCATCATCGCTATTATCACACCCATAATCTTCACCATCACCTTCACCATCTATCACCATTATTTTTACAGTATCAGTCATCATCTCCTATAACAGCTGAGTGTTTACTCCTTGGCTTGCATTATGTTAAGTGCTTTGTATGTAGACCTCCGTTTAGAACAAAGCCAATAGGGTAATAGTAACAGTAGTTCATTGTTAAGTGGGCTTGTTTCCAGCCAGAGACAGGACCAGAATCCATACCCAAGTCAGTGTGATGTAGCAGATCTCATACTGCTGAATGGCTACAGGGCCATGAAACTATTGTGGGCTCATAGGGCTATGGTGAACATTCTTTGCCCCTCCCCACCAGGCGCTCTGCCTAACAGTGGCCCCAACCTTACCCCCAGGCCTCCGTTGAGCCCGAAGGATAAGTGGCACCTTTTAAGAGTGTCCCCTGACTACCTGAGGACCTACCAGACCTTCCCATCAGGAAAGAGAGTCTCTTCACAAGAGCGGCAAAGGAGAGACGGTTACTTCGAGTTCAGAGCCTGAAACCAAGTGGCTGATGCCAGGCAGCCTTGGCCTAACCAGGCTGGCATGCTTGCAATGAATAAAATCTTCAGCCACAATCATCCCGTGTGCCTCTCCTCTGGATCCTGTCACCATGCAGGAAGGTATCCTGATCTCCTGGGAAGAGCTGAACCTAAGGGATTCAAATTAAGATCCATATCTGCTGTGGGTCACCCATGTTGAGGCAGGTGAGGCCTGTGGGTCTGGCAATGTTCAGGCTTATAAGTCTGCCCAGGCAGGTCTCTCGGGTGTGGAGGCCTCCCATCTGCTTTTATTAGTATAATTGAGGACCCCAAGCCTGTGTGTGTAAGTGGGTGTAATGGCTCCTAAACAATTGCCCTGGGTGTCAATACCCAGCTGACTTTCCTTTTCCTTTTCCTCAGGCTGGGGCCCCAGCTGGTGAGATGGTGTTGCTCACGCTCTGAGAGGGATGTCTATCCCCAGTTACTGTGTCTGCAAACTCCCTTACAGACTCGTGCAAAAGTGTGTCACTAGCTCCCTAGGTGTTTCTTAGTCCAATCAAATTAACCATCAACATAACCCTCACACACGGGAGGGAATTCTCTCTGGAGCTTGGGTGTGCCATTTAATTAATCCTTATAACTTGTTGAGGATGACATCACTCTCCCTCTTTACAGAAGATGTGGAACTTCCAGAATGCCTTAAGGAAATGGCACAGACAAGATTTGAACCAGGTCTTTTGGATTCCCTAATCCTGGCTTTTCACATACTCACATGGAGACAGATGGGGTCTTTATGAATCCAAAGGGCCTGGAAATGGGGTGGCTCTTGAGAGAAGAAGCCATTTGAACATCATGTATTTGGCACAGACTGGCAGAAGCGGGTTGAGTGGTTATCTACCCTTGAGTTTATGTCTTTTCTCTCTTCCTTCCTTTTTATTTTTTTTTTAAGGTTTTTTAAGGTCACAAGCCTAGGTGACTCTTGAAGGTCAAAGTCTGCTCTCACAATGTGACTGCTTCTGACCTCCTAGGAGACTTTGACAGGGCAGAGGGTAGGGTGTAACAGCCCCATAGGTGGTTCTGGGGAGGAGATCTCAGCTCAGGAGTGTATTACACCACTGAGCTCCCCCAACATTCCAGCCCCTCCTAGATTAGATCAAGGGTACCTCATTGAGCACTGGGTGCCTATTGCCTCCTAACAGGTGAGCTAAGATCTAAAGACAGGATGTAAGTGCACACAATGACAAAATAGCCCTTCCTGTATAATCAATGCTCATTTACCTCCCTGAAGACCACACAGATGAGGAAAACCACGTGCCCAGCAGGTAGCCATGTGGCAGCTCCCACAAGTTCTCACAGTGAGCTTTTCTTATGTCCCAGAATCTCTGGCCAGCTGGACCCCAAAGTGTCCCCAGAGTGGCCAAATTCATGGCAGGGCTTGGCTTAATAGCAAAGCAAATAAGCCCCAAATGCTGGTCACACATGGTCCCATCCCAAGAGCCCAAGGGTAGCAAGCAGGGCCAAGATGTCTGCTCTGTGGGAGGAGAGCATAGAAGCCAGGCGCCAGCTGGAATGGCAGCTACGTGCACATCCCTGACACGGCTCTGGGAGATGATGGGTCATGAATGGCTTCCAGAGGAGGGAAGATGGAATATTTGCCTCCTGAACTTTGTCCCATTTGGCTCGGTTCCCTCCTCTGACATGGGATGAGTCTTGAACTCTGTCTTCAAAAAGATTGTCATCCCAGCTTGCCTGGAGTTTTTGGCAAACCTGAGTCCTAGAACGAGCAATTTTCAATACCAACTCTGCTTTCAAGAAGCGGTGGGTATAGATGGGCTTAGAAAAACATGTTTCTTTTTAATTTATTTAGCAAATAATATTTCAGGGGTGAAAGAGGGACAGAGACAAGGCATACTTCAAATCAGATCCTGATGTGCCTGGGCACAGGTGGGTTCCAGTCGTCTCCCTGGAGGCTACTGAAGCAGAGGATTGCTTCCATATCAGCATCCCCAGAAATGAATCCGAAAGGCGCTGAAAGAGTCCAGAGATATCTGAGGTCCCTACCTTGTCCCATCAGGCCTGTTTCTGTAGGTAATGATCCTGACCCACCCAAACCTTCATGCATGTGTGCATCCATCCATGCATGCGCATGTATGTGTGTGTGTGCACATGCACACATGTGTACATGTGTGGAGGCCAGACAGCAACCTCAAGTATGGTTCCTTGGGAGCTGTCTACCCTGGTTTTGTTTTTTTTGTTTTTCAACCAAGTCTCTTGCTGGCACCAGGGAGCCCAGTGACCACCCTCTCTCAGGCTCCCCCCAGCCTTGCTATTGCAAGCACGTATCATCACATTCAGCTTCTAATATGGATGCCAGGGATCAAACTCAGGCCCTCGTGATTGCATAGCAAGCGGTTTACTGACTAAGCTATTTCTCCAGTTTCTAAGCTTACTTTAAGCTTCTTTTAGCATCACCAGAACACAAAAGGTTTCTGAATTTTGGAGTGCTGGAGGCAATGGAAAGAAATGGGAATGATTTAGACACAGGTGCAAGGCAAATAGAATTCCAGTGTCAATGTCACAGGGGCTGTTGCAGAGGAAGTGGAGTGTCCTTGGATAGGACTGACCCCAGGTAAGACCTGTGTAGGTTCTGCCCTAGCCACAGCCCACAGCCTATCGTAGTAGCCACGACAGAGTCAGGAGCCTTCATCTCTATCCTTGTGGTTAGAAGAGGCATGGACCAACTGATCTAACTGGACCAATTAAGAGTCCTACTGGGAATTCAGAGCTGAGCTGAGACACCCCTTAAGAAGCTTATTGAAATACAACAAAGTGTGGAGAGGCTGTGGCACATGACGACCCCATGTCTGACAACCCAGTGGTTGCTGGGGTGTAATGAAAGGTGAATGTGGGATGATAGGGAAGCAGAGACAATGGGGGTGGAGATATGTTGGGGGAAAGGGGAGAGAGAGACCAGACCACGCAGCTGTCTGGGCTCCTGCAAAGCTTCTTGCTAGACCCTGCCCTGTCTTTTTTTTTGAGTTGGTTTGTAAAATTCTCAAGAGTCTTCCTCCTTCCTCATCAAAATCATCTTGCCTATAAGATCACAGGGCAGCATGTGGAGCATGTGTGCAAGACAAATCCACACAAGGAAGGTTGTTCTCACAGCATTCCAGCCATGGCATGGACCGTCTCTAGAGAGGGAGCATTTGCTCTGAATTGGAAAGAGCCAGAAGACTGGTGAACATGGCCTTGGCAATATACAGGGCTGTCATCTGGAGGGAGTCTGGGTCCCTTCTGCTCTCAGGAAGAATTAGTTGCTGCTTTTGTGACATTTTTTTTCTCTTGTCAGCTCTTACGCTGACATCCTTAAGTGCTGAACACCCCATGTCCTGCCCCCTCCTACCCCCAGTGTATCTGGGTAATAGTGGGTAACAGTAGAAGCCTAGTTGGTACTGGAAGATGTGCATAGATGTCCTGGCCATCAGGGGTAATGTCTCTGAGGTGGCATCAACTCCATACACGTGTTTGGTTTGCAAAGTCTGGAATTCTGCCATTTTGGTCCCCCAAGGTTAGCTGATTTCTCAGACACTTCTGTTTTACTACTTCTGACTGATCAGCCATGCCCAGGAAACTCATGACGTCCATAGCAAGACTGAGATGTGTCATTGGTCCAGGGGAGACTAAGGAGCCTTCCCTGCCCCCAACCTTGCTGGACAGCCCCTCCCCTCAAGAATGCCTTACTTCATGAAATCTGGAGATTTGGCCATTGCATGTTCGAACTCGGAGAAGGAGAGCATGTTGTCATTGTCCAGATCTGACTCACTCAGGACCTAGTGGAAGGAAGGAGGCTGAGAGAAGCCTGGGGTCCAGCCAGAGATGAGGCTCAAGAGGGAGACAGACAGGAACTACAGTGTGGCAGGGTGTCTCGGGGGCCCTGCCCCACAGAGAGGTGAAGGTCTGTGTGCTAAGGTAGGGGTGAATGATGCAACATGGGCCAGCCTTCTTTTGGAAGGATTCTCCTCAGCGCGCCCCCAGCATCAATGTAGCAATGAGGACAGTTGGCCCCATTCAAGCCCCACCAGCCAGATAGGCATGTGAGGAGCCTGAGTCAGGCAGCAGCTACCATCCAGCTACACTCAGAGAGTCTCACAGCCAAGAGCTCATGTGCCTGTGCCCCATCTGAAGGGCACTGTGACCATGCCTTGTCACCAACACATCTGGGCACTGTGATCTTAATAAATAACCTGGGCAAGGGTATGTTGCAATGTGTTTATCTGATGCTAAGCTGTTGTAGGCCCAGCTGCCCTTGTAACCCATGTAGGTATGAGGTTCTAGGGCGCAGGTGGCAAAGGATAGAAGAATCTTATTGGAAAAACAGACAGTTGAGGCATAGTTCCCTCCACTGTGTGCCCAGTTCTTAGGGCAGGCACCACATGCTGCCTATCCCCATGACAGCTGCTCCAGGCTTAACTCTGGATCCCTTCCCAAGAAGATGACCTGATATCCAGGAGCTTTGGGTGGTCATCTGGACCCTCAAGTACCACCCTTCCACTTCTGAATACACACGTGGTGTGTGACATCCATCAGCAGGTCCTCAGACATATCATCACTGTTCAGCAGTCTTAGCACAATTTTCTGGATGTCTTCCTCATCGATGAAGCCATTCTCATTAAAATCTGCAGAGAAAAGATGGAGACTGATTCCGGCTCATGGGACCGACCAACTCCCATCAGTCTCTGGGAGGCTAAGTGGGGTCTATTTGCCCAAGTAAGTCTGAGACATGGGGGTGACATGAGAGGGGCGGCTAGCTGGCTTCTGGGATGGGGGCACGCTGCAGCAGAACCAGCTCTAGACAATACTAGGTAAGGCTGTTAGTGCCGCTCCAGCTTGCCCCCTGGGCGTGGCCGTGTCTCAGGCGGCATCTGCAAGTTGCAGCCACGCCCCCATCTGCAAAGCACGTTCACAGGGCACGCCCCTGGGCGTGTCTTCATGCTCCCTGTCCTTTAAAGAGAGACACGTGCCAGGAATTCCTTTTTTCTCTGACTCCCCTTCTTCTTCTCGCTCTCTTTCTCCTTCCTTTCTCCTCCCTCACCCTTCCTAGATGTCCAGATTCCCCAATAAAACCCACAAATGACATCCTGGCAGCGTGTTTCATCTTTCCATGCACAAAATACTAACAAAGGCAACAATAATAGCAATAATTACAAGCATTGACTGCGCACCTACTGTGTGCTCAGATGCGTCCTTCTTAAGGTCATTGACTCCTTCACCATCCACCTTTTTATTTATTTTTGTCCTGAGGACACCAAGATTCAGATGTAATATAGCCTGTCCAAAGGGCCAGGAAACAGGAGCACAAAGTTCAAACCTACCTATGCTGACCTGGCCCCTCATCAAAGTCCATGCTATGCGATGTCCATTTTAGAACTCAGAAGCCAGGTTGTGGGATGGTGGCTGAGAGGCGGGCAGAGTAAGGAAGTGAAAGGTAGCCTGGATTTGGAACCAAAAGGCTTGGGCATCATCCCGTGCTTCTGTCCCTGTGCAGTAGCGGCCTGGGTGGCCTGGGTGTGTGTTCTGGCTTCTCAGGAAAGTAGGACAGTGGCTCTTGCAGCCTGTACTCCTAATGGGTTGGCCTCAAGATTTCCAGCTGCTCCCACAAAGGGTCAGGGGCTGGAGCAATACTCCCTACAGCTTGGCATCCTAATCGTGAGGACAGTGCCCAGCACAAAGCAGAGTCTCAATGAATAAATAGATGAATGACTGTCCACTTCAACTTGGTAAGTGATGGGAACATGACTAAACTCTGCCATTTAGACATTACAGGAAATCTTTGCTCTTTACCATTCACGATTGTCTTCATTGCGGAAAGACTCCAGTTTTTAGCTGGGCAGAGGATCATCCAAACAGAACACTGTTTCCCAGCCTTCCTTGCTACAAGAGGTGGCCAAATGACTAAGCTCTGCCTAGTGACGTATTAGCAGAAGACAGCAAGTGATTTATGAGAAGGTCTTTGAGACAATGAGGTAACCATGGTAACAGAAGACAAAGCAACAGGTAAGAGGAGCCTGGATCCCTAGCGTTACAGAGCCCTAGAACCACTGTGGACAAATACTTTTGGCTTCTTCACAATTTTATTTTTAAGTATATATGAATATACATTCATGTAAATATGTATATGAATTTATGTACATATAAATATGTATATGTGTGTATATATATTCCCAGTTCATTATTTGACCCTCAGTTTTTTTGTCTATAAAATGATTATACCTCTATAATATGAAGGTTAAATAGGAAATTATGCCATCCCTTGGCATAATTCTGAAATACAGAAGATTCCTGTTTGCTATATCCAGGGCTTAATTCTCCATCAGTTGCTTATTGCTAGGTACTAAAAATAAAAACTTGAGTGGATATAACATCCCATCTTGAAGAAGAGCAGCTAGAGCTAATGGGCTATTAGGGAAACTGAGGCCCAGAGTCTGCCAGTACCACAGAATCCTTTTATGGCAGGCCCAATAAATATCTGTCCCCAACGGCAGAGTGTGCATATGGAAGGTACAGTACATCCCTGACTGTATTTCTCAGTCTGTGACTGGAGCCCTAATCTGTGCTGTTCTTGGGTGCTCTCCCTGCATAACCCCTGTGCACCATGGGAAGTGAATCAGAGGAACAGGTAAAAGGGGTGGAGGCTCCGGAGGAGGCACCCAGCAGCCAGCCACAGTCACACCACACTGCCGGTAAGAAATTCCGCAGCCTCTCCCCAAGCCCCTGCAATGTCCCCACGCATCCTGCTGGCCAAGCTCCCATATGCGGAGACTACAGAAAATGACATGGCTTTGGTCCCAAGCCATCTGAAAACAGAATAATTTGCAAGAGTAAATGTAGTCCTGGGTGGTTCCTGTCCTTTGGGGGATGCAAGGGCAGAGTAGACTGGGAAAGTGCTAGGGCCAGGGAGTCTGCGCATTGGCTGGGTCCCAGTCTATGCTGACCCAGCGGCCTTAGAACTCTCCGTCTGTGACTGACCACTCAGGGGTGGGGTGGGGGGCTCTCACGTGTTTCTCAATCCTGCAAGATTAGAGAACTTGATTGGTTAAGGTTTAGCCTCCAAGTCCCTCCAAAACATGCTTCTCACAAAGCACCGCTATAAGCTAAGCTCATTGCTTGCAGACAAGAGCACACTTTCTAGTTTGCCTAGGCTTCCTCTGGCACCTCTGTGATTGGGTCAGGAAAGTATGCCAAGACCTGCTACTTGCTTTCTGTCTGCCTGAGAATCCATAGCTGGTGCGTACTGGAGCAGGAAGGTGTGGCCAAGATGTAGTTTTCTGGTAAATGATTAATCTTCCTGGGGGTATAGAGAGATGTGACATTGATCACATGGAGGCCAGGATGTCCCTCAAGGCAGAAACTGGTGCCCAGGAGGTGAGTTCCAGGTATCAAGGCGGTCTAGCCCTGCTGGATTCTTAACCAGTAGCCATTCTCAAAACAATTCTTATTCAAGATGACTCTGGATTCAGATGAAAATACACGTCTCCGCTGCAGCCATGGGTGGCCATATGACATCATTCTGGCCCCTGAAATATAAACTGAAGTGTCTTGGTGGCGGTCCAAGAAAGCTTGGGAAGAGCTGACTTATTTGTGTCTTTGGATGTAAATTTCACCTTACTCCTCCTCCCATCCCCCTCTGCACCACTTTCCCTGCCTAGAATAAAGATGGGAAGTCCATGGGCACAAAAACCATTGTGTGACCGCGAGGACAACAGAGCAACAATCTCCTACCAAGCCTTTGCAGTTGAGGAAGCATAAAAGACTCCCCCGCCCTTGATTACTTTCTGGAGTCATCATTCCAGCTCTGACACCAGACATTTGTTTTAAACTGGGGGACACTGCTACAATGTAGCTAGATGCAATCCTAACCAATACAGTGAGCTGGAAGCCTCCAAATCATGTAGCAGCATGGTTTAGAAATACCCAGGGGTCTTTACAAAAGCCCACCAGCCGGAGATACCACCCCATCGAGTAGGTTTTTGTTTTGCTCTCACAGGTGATCTGAGTGTGCAGTCGGGTTTGGGAGGCAGGAGGCTAAAAGCATGGCTTTCTAGACTTCTCAGGAGCAGAGACTGGTGGGGGTTTGGAGGCGTGTCTTGCTGAACTGTAGATTTGATTCAGAGGTATAAGTGGGGCCCGGAGGGTCCACATCTTCCATCCCTTTCCTTGCAGCCCTGATGTGCCCGGTCCCTGAACCTCACTTTCGGTCATCAGGTCAAGAGCATCAAGAAGAGGTCTTTGAACTTTTACAAGATTCACTACCATGAACGTTACCAACACGTGTCTCCTCTGTCCCTCTCTTTGCCTTTCTTTTTAATTTCTCTTCTTCCTTTCTTATAAACCATCATCTTCGGGTTTTCTGAGCAGCTTCTGTGCACCAGGCACTAGACTCGAGGATCCTGGAGTTATGCCTCACACTGAGTTGACAGCTGCCTACGGTCACAAATCGTTAGAGCCCAAACAGCATTCTGATTTGTCTGAGCATCCTGGATGCAGGCTGGGACACAAGTCCCAGGCATCTATTTACACTGATGATTTAACTGAGCTTTTGAAAGGTCTTTATGCTTGGGGGTCCTCGGGGAAAGGGAAACAGGGTGTGTTTTAGGGATGGAGTGTCTGGTCTCTGACTTGGTCCCAACTACTCCGTCTGACCTCTGATGACTGAAAACTACCATTTCTACAGCTAAGCAAAGTTGGCCCTTGGTCTAGAAGATGCTGGTGAGCATTTACTCCCCTGATGGGTTTTGGGGATTTGGGGCTCTGGAAACCATGGGAAAACAGTAGAACACCCTCCTTCCTTCTCTCCCTCCTTCCTTCTCTCCCTCCCTTCTTCCCTCCCTCCCTCCTTCCCTCCCTCCCTTTCTTCCTCCTTCATGTATCTCAGGCTGGCCTTGAACTCACTATGTATGGGAGAATGACTTTGAATTCCTGCTTCTTCTGGCTTTCTCTTCTGAGTGCAGAGATTAGATCACAGGCAAGGTCTACAACACTCAGATTTTTCTGTTTTTGAGACGTGTCTTCACTCCCAAGTGCTTGACCTCTGGGGCCATGTTTATTCCCGTGACTCTGCTTTTCTTTTGGCTGAAGGTAATTGGGCAAGACTGATCATCCAACTGAGGTATCAGATCCTTGGCTTCCCTGAGTCATTCAGCACCTGCTGAGAAACTGAGAGGGAGAAGCAGGTACCTATGGCCACTTGCTCAGAGTAGGATCTTTAGGCTATGTGGGTATGAGGATAGTCATCTTTTATCCATGGGCATAGATGAAGAAACTTCAGAACTGGGAAAGAAGAGGTTGACTCAACAGCCATGTAGAGAAGCTGCCTGGCTTTGTGACAGCTCCCTAACTGTATCCCAGGCCTTCCCTTCAGCAGAGACAGATGTCTGGAGCTGCATTTGATGGTACTTGCCTATAATCCCAGGACTCTAGAGGTAAAGGCAGGAAGATCAGGAGTCCAAAGTATCCTCAGCTACACAGTGAGTTTGGGGCTAGCCTGGGCTACATGAGCACATGTCTCATGCTCCCATCCCACTCCAGAATAACCCATACCTCTTGGTGTTTAGCTTTTGTATAACCCTGGTGCTATTTGATGTGGGTGGAAAATGTAGCCTGCTTCCAAAAAGAGAATTTGGCAAGTGTGATGGGATGGATGTCACATTCGTGGTCAGGTTATGCCATGGAAGACTTTATTCTAACTATAGATGAGCTGAAGGCTATCCCTTCTCATTATCTTTGAAGACAAGTGGCCAAATGCTGGGAAGACTGTATGGTAAGGGGCTGAGGGAGGCCTCCAGATGCTGAGGGTGGCCTCCAGCTCTTAGCCAGCACAAAGTAAGGGGCCAAAGGTCCATGAACACAAAATCTGTATTCTGCCAGCAGCTTAAAGGGTCTATCCCGGCCATTCTCCAGATGGGAAGCAACTTGGCCAGAACTTTGGCTGGAGTTTTGTGAGATTTTAGGGGGGGTCACTGGGAGTGGAAGTGTACATTTTCATCCCAGCACTGGGGTTTCTGCGAGTTCCACATCAGCTAGGACTACATAGTGAGATGCTGCCACAAAAAGAATAAAAAGCAGACAAGGAGGAAGAGGAGACATGAGGAGGAGGAGGAGGAGGAGGGAGAAGAATCCAATCAAGGCAAACCTGGACTAAGTGGCAGGCACCCTGAAACCATAAAGTATGGCACCAGAAGCTGCTGAACTTTAGTGTTTTTTTGTTTTTTGTTTTTTGTTTGTTTCCCCAACCTAGGCAGACCACGATCCACTGTCCCTTATCTGTTGCCTCATGAGTTTCTTCCACCGACGCACTCTTGGCTGAGGTGAGAGGGCTGAGCTGGGCCCAGTGCTCTGCTAGAGGTGCATCTTGTCCTGGAGAGTGTGACAAGGACTTTAGCCAGCTTTGCTGCTACATCTGACAGAGCCATGGTGGTGGCTAGCAAGCTGGGACTCCTGGGATCCAGAGCATACTCCCTGGGGACACTTGGGACTGCTTGGGGGAGGAGGAAGCTGTAGGGGAAACACACAAACATACACACATGTGTATACAGACATATATAGACACACAGACACACACAGACATAGAGACATACACACAGACACACACACAAAGACACATACAGACCCACAGACACACACACACACAGACATACACACACGTGTATACAGACATATATAGACACACACACACACAGACACAGAGACACACACACACACACACACACGGACATACACACACATGTATACAGACATATATAGACACACAGACACACACAGACACAGAGACATACACACAGAAACACATACACCACAGACACATACACAAAGATACACACACAGAGATACATACAGACACACACCCTAGGACTGCCGAGCTAACAATATACGTGTGTGATTTCATTTTGGATTGGGATTCACTATGAATTAGTGTCTTATACCAAATTTAAGACATTTAAGGCCACTAGTTCTTCAAATATCTTTTTTAGCCTTTGCTTTTGAGACTCCAATTGGATCAACCGGTTGTATATTTGACCTTTCTAACTCTGTGCCCCAGAGGCCCTGTTCTTTGATTCTCTCAATATTTGCTCTCTCTGCTATTCAGTTTTTTCTTGGCATCTGTCTGCAGATTTACCCTTCCCTCCATTATCTCAATCTTCCTTTTCAGCCCATTCAGTGAAATTGATTTCAGGTGGGCTTTTGTGTTTGTTCAGCTTTGTTTGGGAGTGGGGTATAAACATAACCTGAAGGCTATTGCTCCATCACTGAGATACACCCCAGGACTATAGCTTTGTTGTTGCTGTTGAGTTTTGTTTGTTTTGGTAATATAGACTGGCTAAGGTTTCCTGGTTAGCCTTGAACTCTGTAGCTCAGGCAGACTTTGACCATGTGATCCTCCTGCTTCAGTCTCTTGAGCAGCTGGAATCACAGGCCAATGCTCTAGGCCCATCCCATTTAACTTCTCCTCATGGTTTTATTTTTCTGATGAGCCTTCATGTTCTCTCATTTTTGTATGTGAGAGCAGATTTCTTTTACTTTATTGGAAATGGTTGTTGGATGGTCAGTCCTACCTGTCAATTTGACTTGGCTGAGGCGAGCCCAGATAAGGACAGAAAACATTACTTCCTAATGTGTCTGTGAGAGAATTTCTGGAAGAGATTAGCATTTGAATCAGTAAACAGAATAAGGAGGTCACATTCAGATCTGCAGGAGAGAGTTCCTTCACGGCTGGGGGAGGGCGGCCTCATGAGGTCTCAGTCCTGAGTCAGGAACGGTTGTGGGGGAGCCGGCTGATTTTCTTCAGTAGCGTAGCCTCTGGAAAATTGCCCACACTTCAGTAAATAACCCTTCAGCAGTAAGCAACCCCACTTAAATACAGTGCATCACACACACACACACACACACACACACACACACACACACAAGTGGGGACCACTTGATAAAGAAGGGTGCAGCTGAAGTAGGAGGGAATGAAAGAGAATCGGGGTGAAAATGGCTAAGATACATTACATGCAGGTATAAAGTCATCAAAGAATGAAAAAAAAAAGGAGCTGGAGAGGTGGCTCGTCTGTTTGCAATGTGTACTGTTCTTGCAGAACACCCGAGTTTGGTTCTCAGCAACCATGTTGGAAGGCTCACAACCACCTAATCCAGGGAATCCAATGCCCTCTTCTGGCCTACTTGGGTACTGCATTCACCTGCCACACACACACACACACACACACACACACACACAATCTTTTAAATAAAAATTTATAAAAACAAGACCCCGTTCATCATTGTGGGTGGACATCATCTAGTCCAGCAATGGTCCGATAGAGCACAAGACCAAGGGTTGCTGGTCATCAGAGCCGTCCAAGGATATGGTCATCCATATGGTCCCATTTTTCTCCTCCTCCCTCCCCTCTCCATTGCTGCATCCTTTCCTCTCCTTCCCGTTCTCTTTCTCGTTGCTTCTGTTTCTCTGAGAAGCTGACGACAGTGACGGTGGCTGTTTTAAGGCTCTTTATCAGTGAATTTCAGTATCTGGGTCATGTCAGAGACAGTCTCCCTTCCGGAGACTGCAGCAAGATTTAAAAGAATTTTCTTGCATATCGGGTCACTTTTAGATTTCATTTGGGGTATTGTAGATGTTTCGGTGTAGAGATGCCAGTTCTCTTAGAGTTCTCCAAAACGGTAGTGACATTTTTAGTTTAATTCAGACTGCAGTCCTGTTGTTCAGGTTCTCCAGATTAGAGAAGGTTTAGGATTTTTGTTTCTTTGTTTAGTCTGAGAATCAAATCCAGAGCTTTGTGTATCCTAGGCAGCATTCTGCCATTGAGCTAGAACAGTAGCCCTTGGCTTTTTAAGGCAAGGTCTCACTATGTAGCCCAGTGTATCTTCAGTCTCCTGAGTGTTAGGATTACCTGTGTGTATCATCACACCTAGCAAGTATAGGTTTTCCTCAGCCTTCATGATTCTGCTCACTGATGTCTGAGGACTGGAGGAGCTGGATGCTCTACTTAAACAGAAAGGGCAGTGCTCATCCATACCAGTGTGCCTGTGCAAGCAAAGATGTCCACAGTCCCTTGGAAGGTGTCTCAAGATGTCATTTTTTTTCCTTTCAGTTGCTTTTGAGAGGTCTGAGTATCCCACTGTGCTACAGGGACAATCCGAGGTGAAGGACAGATACCAAAGACATCAGAGATGGTCTCTCTCAAGTCTTTCACTTCTAGGAGGAGAGAATGAATTCTTGGGAAAATGAAATGACTTGTTCAGGACCACGCAGTCACCGCAGGCAGAGCTGGCTCCACTGTTCATGTCTCTCAAGTTCTCACCCAATCTTCTTCCTGCCAGACGAGCCCAAGTTCCTCCCACCCCGTGTCTTCTCTTTCTCTCTGGCCTGCCATTGGCAACCGCAGTGCCCTTGAATGGTGTTATGGTTTGAACCTTCTAGGCTCATGTGTTCGAGCATTTGTTTCCCAGCTGCTGGCACTGTCTGGGGAGACCGTGGGACCTTTGGGAGGAGGGACTAGCTGGGAAGGGAATGGAGTTCTTAAGGAGCTGACTGGAGGCTTATGGTACCATGCATCATCCCCGGTCACCTCTGATTCCGGTTCCATCAACATATAAGGAGATAACAAGTCTCCCGCTGCACATCACCACTCCTGTGGCAGGCTTGTCACTGGCTGTCCCTACCACAATGGACATATGACTTCAAAATGAGCCCCAACGAATCTTCTCTTCTTAAGTTGCTTCTTTTCAGGTATATTGGACATAGCAATAAAAAGGCCACTTATGTAGATTACATAGAGGGAAGAGCCTCGAATCAGAGTTGAGATTCTCGGCTGGTTTTGTTATTTCACAATATTTAAGAAATAAGATATATACTTATAAATACCTAACACATCCCCGTTACACCATCCCACTAAGGAGCTAATGTTGGATACCAGATGTGGCAGGTTCTCTTTGGCCCTTTCTTCCACTCAGCACCACCCCCCCAATCCAGATACCCACCATAGATTCGAAAGGCATATTCAATCTTCAGGCTGGGGCATGCCTGCTCACTGAACACCGACGCCATGCCCAGCACATCTTCGAAGGAGAACAAATTGTTGTGGGAGAAGACCCTGCAGATGCGGTCTCTGAAAGGGTTGACCTGTGATGCGGGTGAGGGAGACAGGGTCTGTCAGGGCCAGAGTGCTGCCTCCCTGAGCCTCCCACACCTGCCATTAGAACTGTGTCCTGAGCTGAGCTAAAAGAAATAAGTGAAGTAGGACCCTGGGTGTGATGGAGGAACTGAAGACAAGGACCCCGCTTGGCATTGCTTTGCTCACTCACATCTTTTCCTGTACACACATTCCAAGGGGGTGTGTGTGTGTGTTGGTTGTGTTGAGGTTTTTATACCTATTAAATTTACCTCCATTTTACATTTACAACTTGGAAAATTAAAATGGATAAAGAATAAAACAAAAGTCATTTATAATGGACCCCCAGGGTCAACAACTGTCATCATATTGACGTAGCAATCAGCAGACCTAGGTTTAATGCTGAGCCATTAGTTAAGGAGCAACTGTCATGTAGATACATTCATTAACTATCCCTCGGAGTTAAAGATTTCTATAAAGTAGAGCGATAATAATTATGATTCTCATGTAGGACTGCCATGAGGAATTGCTCAGTGTCTGATAAATGACTCAGCCGATGAGAGCTGGTAGTTGCTATTTAACCACCATGGGTGTCACTATCAACAGCAATTCCCAAATTAGGTGCCCAGACTGGAGATGAAGCTCAGCAGTAGAGCATCTGCCTAGCATGTGTGATGCCCTGAGTTCAATGCCCACCCCATCCCTTCCCAAACATAGCCAGACAGACAGACAGACCCAAATTACCAAGGACCATGGGATTTTTAGCAACTCTGGTTCCCTCAGACTGGCCCTGACCTTGATGTGTAAGCTTTGTCTTATGCTGACATTCTTCCACATGGGCTTGTGACATCCCAGCCACCAGATATGGCTCAAATACTTCAGCTTGCAACTCCCTCCAAGCCCCAGGAATTGGCAGGTGGTGAGGTGGTAAGAGATCTTTCGGGGCAGAGCTCATCAGTACTTGCCATAATTTGAATTATAAGTGTTTCCCCAAAACCTGTGTGTTATAGGTTTTATCCCCAGGAAGTAGTGGAAGCCTTAAAAGGTACATCCCAGTGAAAGGTGGTAGGGTCTTGGTGAGATGTGCCCTCAAAAGAGGATTTTCGGACTCCAGCTCTTATTATTTTTGATTCCCAGGTGCCATGAAATGGGCAGCGTCCTCCTCCACACCCTCCTGGCAGAATGCATTGCCCTATAACAGGTCCCAAAGCAAGAAACAATTGACCAAAGGCTGACACTCTAAAGCCATGATCTCTTTCGAACCCAGTCTTCTCTGGTGTTTTATTACACTAATAGCTGATTAGCATAGAGTTCAGTGGGGAACCACATAGAAGGGTGCTTGGCAATCTTTAAAAGTAGCAAGTTCAGCTTTGACACACCCTCTGCTCACTCTCTGGGGCTCCGATTCATTCCCACATCCCAGGATGCTATCCCCTAGTTCTCAATGTCCCTGCCCAGCAGAGCTTATTGAACTCCAGCTCTCTCTTGTACTTCAAAAACAAACCCTAATAACTCATACCTCCCTAATATCCCTGTTCTTATATGTACCCTAAGTCGCCTGACCCTGTGAACCCACAGAGCAGATGTGAGTGTATAGTAGAGCCCCAGCTCCCAAAGTTCCAATCAGTTAAAATGGCTCTCTTTTTTCCCTACCTCCCTTTTCTGTGACTAAGCATCTTTCAAAGCCCCATGTTTCATACACAGGCGTTTGGCTCGGCCTCTCTGCTTCAGCTATGTGATGACCTATCATTTGGCATGGGCCCCGCTGCTAAGGGTCTGTACCAGAGGTTCTCAGCCGGTGGCTTGTGAGTCCTTAGTTGGTCACCTAAGACCATCGGAAACACAGATATTATGTTATAATTCATAATTGCAAAATTGCAGTTATAAAATATAGCAATAAAGTAATTTTATAGTTGGGAGTTACCACAACCTGAGGCACTGTATTAAAGGGCCGCAATGGCTGAGGATCACTGTTCCATACAGTCTCATGCTCTCTAGAGCTGCCCCACCCAGATCAGCCAATGCTTAGCTCTCTGTTATCTGGTTTTGACATTTGGAATGTTTTTTTTTTTCCTTCATTCTTCTAGAATTCAGCCATACATTTAAACATGTGGTTTTATTTTGTTCATCCTTGTATCTGAGATAAGACTTTGTGTGTCTTTGTGTGGTAGGAATGTTCTCTGTGTACTGTGAATAAAGAACTGTTTTGGCCTGTGTAGAGCATCATAGAAGTGGGTGGAGAATCAGAGGCAGCCAGGTAGGAAGAAGGGTGGAGTTTGCCAGTCGCCATCCGTCCCCGAAGAAGCAGCATGTAGGAGAAACAGGTGAGCCATGGGCAGTGGCCACGTGGTGGGAAGATTAATGGAAATGGGTTGAATTAAGATGAAAGAGCTAGCTAGTAATGTGCTTAAGATATGGGCCAAACAGTATTAAAATATATAAGCGTGTGATTTCATTTCTTTTGGGGGACAAAAGCTGCGGGCGCACAGACCAGGGTCCAAACCCCCGCCACGGACCGGGTTCCGGGCTGCCACCACGGGTCAGGTTACAAACACCAGATTGCAAACCTCCCGGACCCACAACGGGCCGGGGGGAAAACTTTTTACAACATCTTTGTGTGTATTCAGGTGGCTATGCAGTTCTCAAATTTTACTCAGCATACAGGTCACTTGGGGTCATTCTTAAAAACAGGAATTCATGTTGGACAGTTGTAATGTTTCATCCATGCAAGATGAGTCAGCTGAACAGCATTATGGTTGCAAAAACCCATTTTGTATTGTGCACTTGAATATCTAAGGGGGCAGATCTCATGCTAAGTGTTCTAAATATTCAAGCCCAATATAGTAGTACACCCTTGTAATCATAGCACTTGAGAAGCTGAGGGACGAAAATTTGGAAGTCAGAGGTTAGCCTTGGCTATACGGGGAGTACCAGGCTAGCCAAGGATGGATAGCAAGACCTTGTCTCAAAAATAAAACAAAGATTGGTATTCTAAAAATTGTAAAGAATATGATTGTCACATTATGATGTGAACATGGTATACATTACATAAATGTTCCACAGGCTTCTACCTTCACAGATCTTGTACAAGTCAGGGGGTCTAGAGTGGAGGTCAGCATTACAGGTGGATTGTGCCCCCTTTGACAAACTTCTTGTGACAAAGTAGTAAACCACCACAGCTTAGAATATGACTTCATTAGGAAAGAGTTGTAGATATAATTCCCTAAATTAAAGAGGCATCACACAGAGGAGAGATCCTCATGACATACAATGCTGTCCTTATATAAAGGGAAATGACATGGATATGTGTTCTCGGGGACTGCAACATGGAGATGGAGACAGACTTAGGGAAAGGCTTATACAAGTCAAAGAATGCTGAAGATCTGAAGATCGCCAGCAACTCTGCAGAAAATGGGAAGAGCCTGGAACTGACCCTTGGTCCCTTGTTTACACTCCAGCATTGGATTTCTAGCCTTGGCAGTTATGAGAAAATGTTTCTGTTTTGTGAGTCACAGAATGTGTGGTATATCGTAAATGAATGCACCAAGTAATATGCTTTGTAAGCTCCTCAGGTCATGGGGGTCTGTTTTATACATATACACATACATACACATCATAGACATATACATATAATGCATTATGGTGAAATATATACATATATCATATACATATACATATATACATGAGTTCCAGAAGTGCCCATGATTCAAGGATAGCCAGGCTGACCCACTCAAAATATCAAGCTCACTTCAGGCTGGAGCTTCCATTCCTTGTCTTTACCATGTCCAGAAGTACCTGGTTTCTCTATCTCTAATTGATGCCAATAGCTTGAATGCCTATGATGTGTCCCAAGTACCTAGCTAGGCTTTATCAATTATGTGACCAAATTTTAACTACATTAATTCTTCTCACAAATGGAGATGTGTGTGTGTGTGTATGCCTGTAAGGAAACCACAATTGAAGGTAATGTTTGTAACACAGGCAGATAAAAGTGAACAGCAAAAAAGTGCCAGCACTGAGGTCTTTTCCTATTTGAAATGCAGTTTTCCTCCACACAGAGAGCCTGAGACTCCAGGCACACAAAACAAGATGCCCTTGCTTCAGTTCTCAGAGCCTGTGCTCAGTCAGGCACAGACAGGTCAGTGAGCTCTCCGTCACTGCACAGTTCCAGCTAGGGAATGACCTGAAGTCTTTCTTCTCCTGGGCTTTCCAGACCTTGGCTGGGAGTAAGGGGGTTGATAGTGCTGGTGTTAGGGTTTGGGATGGAGGGTGGTTACTGAAAGATCAATTCACTCTCCCTTTGACCCACCTCACTTGACTACACACACTCACACATTCACACACACACACACACACACAGTAGGGGGGTTGCAGAATGCTATCCTCTGGGCAGAACAGTTGCCATTTTCATTATACCAGCTGTGCCTGGTTTTCAAGCAACCATCAGTTAGAGCCCGTTGGCTACTGATGTTTCCTTGGAGAAGGAGAAATTTGGTAAAGCATGAACCCTCTGCTGAGATGCTAGTCTCTTTTTCCAGTCCTTTGTATGCAACAGTGTTCTAATTGCAAATGACCTAAGGGTCCTGAGTGTTAGAATATAAAAGCTGGGGGAGGTTAATGAAAGGGACCTTCATCTGTGACAGTAAGAAAGCCATCATCCATGCTGGATACAGGCTTCCGTTATGGCAGGGCTACTCATGGTCCTGTAAGTGACCCCTTCACCCATACTCTGTAATTCACTAATATTTCTTAGGTTGGACTTTTTGTCATTGGGACCTTATAAGGCAAGTACATGTGTTTATATCTTCCCAGAGAAGGAATTCTTGGAATATACATACCCTTCTTAGACTGGAAACCCAGAAGCTAGCAGTTGATGACAGCATGAATAATGGTATATACAATACAACCTTGGAAAATACAAAGAAAATATTTCTGAAGATGAAGAGGAGGAATGGGTGTCAGGCTGCCAAGGTTTTTTTGAAGTAGTTAAAAGTACAGATGTTTCTAACTTGAATTTCTTAGATTTTGATTTAATAACGAGCTATATGAAGAGTCATGTGTTTCTGATCCACTAAAGAGGAAGGTGTCACAGAATGATTAATAAAAACATCATCTCTAGTGTGTGTGGTACAAGCCTCTAATCCCAGCACTTGGGAGACTGAGGCCTGAGGACCATGAGTTCAAGGCTGACCTGGACTATGTAGCAAAACCTATTCTCAAAAAACAAAAATGTGGGGATGTGGGGCCAGCTTACTTAGTAAAGGGCTTGTCATGAAATTCCAAGGATCCAAGTCTAGATCCCACATAAGAATTCAGATGTGGCAGAGCACATTTGTGACCTCAGTGCTAGGGTGCTAGGGACAGGAGGGTCCCTGGAGCTCATTAACCAGCCAACCTAGCCAAACTGATGGGCTCCAAGTTCAATAAGAGACCTTGTCAAAAAACAAACAAACAAACAAACAAAACTAGAGTGGAGAGTAATTGAGGATTCCTAACATTGACTTCTGACCTACACACACGCGCGCGCACACACACACACACACACACACACACACACACACACGCGTACACACACATACACACGTACACACACATACACACTCATGTACACACACATGTACACACATATATCTTCCAAAGAACATGTATACACATATTCCCCACCACACACACTCACACACACACACAGAATGCACCACTACTTATAGGTAAAACGGACTGTAATCATCATTGATGGGAAGTCTGTCTATGATGGAGAAATAAAGTAAGCTGATGTTAATTTCCTTGAAAATTTTTTTCAGGGTACTGTGACCAGGACAGTAAGTCCAGACATTCAGGAACTGCAGCCGGAATCATTGGTCTGAGTAGGTTTACTGTTTTGAGTTCTGTAGCAGCACATATATATGCAAGGATCTGTGTTCAGAGAAGAGTGGCTGGGCATCTTTCCAACCGCGGGAGCCTTGCTGGCTGTCTTAGACAGTGCTCTCAAAAGAACCGCACACCCCTAGATGAGTTACATATTATTTTTCCTGCACAAATGATTGTTTCGCACTGGCTCACCTGTTACAATGACAAGTGGTGGCTGACATTTTCCACCTATTATTTCGCTAATAATATCTTATACTATTTGTAATGTATACGGGCTATTGCTCACCAAGAGGAAATACAACTTCATTTGACTACTCAAGAGAAATTAGGTGACTCATTGAGACAAGAATGCTTTGCCATGATAACTGCTATTTTGGAGAAACTGTTTTGAAGCGGCATTTTGTTGTTGTTAAAACTGTGGGATCACCTATAAAAAGTGTTTACATGGACATACCTGTAAATATTAGACACAGATTTTTTTCTAACCCGTTTGAAATTTGCCCAAATAATGTAGGTGGCTATTGAGTCTGCTTGTTTGAAAACATAAAAAGGTAAAGCTTTCCAATTATCTTGTAAAACCACTGGCTGACATAAAGGAAGACGCACAATTCCTAGCTCAGTTCAATAAAAAGCCTTTAATTGGTAGATGGGGATGAAAACTGAGTGCTGTGATTTAATGCATGCATCCCATGATACACTTCTCTTTGAATCAGTTATGACAGCTATTAAAAATAAAACAAACTAGCTGTACCCCATAAATATGCACATTATGTGTCAATTAAAAGGATACGACAACCAAACTAGACTCAGCTCTATTTCAAAACACCACAAAAGATTTTAAAGAATAAGCTGGCAGGGGGTAGTGGTGTAAGGTAGCTCAGTTCTTTCTACTGAGCCTCATCACCTGGATTTGATTCCCAGGACCCATATGTGGAAGAAGAGAACTTTTGATTTCCACATGCATACTATAGTGGGCACACCCTCGTACATGCACATGCATACAGGATAAAGAAATGTTAATATTAAATTATATTTAATGTGTGAGAGTCTTGCATGTATGTATATGTATCACATGAGTGCATGCATTGTCCTCAGAGACCAGAAGAGGGCACTAGATCACTCAGAACTGGAGTTATGGACTGTTGTTAGTTGCTATGTGGGTGCTGGGAACCGAACCCAGGTCTTCTCGAAGAGCAGCAAGTGCTCTTAACCACTGAGTCATCTCTCCAGTCTGAAAACTTCCTACTTTTAGTAAAATCCTTTTCTCAGCAAAGTGAAGCTAGACTGAAATGGAGTCTTGTGAACACTTGGGGGCTGGTTCTAGTAACTGTCTCTGGGAAGGTGGAAATTGCCAGAGGAGGAAGAAACTAGGTAAGAGGCAGAGCTAAACCCATCAGCTGGGGTAGGAGGAGGAGCCAGCGCGCAGAGAAAGGGACAGACAGCAAGGCAGAGCCAAGGTAGGGTTACATCATCAGAGCAGTCAATCCAGCCACCCCTAGAGCCCGATATACTAAAGAGATATTAATGAGCACCGCTGCTGGCTATCAGGCTATTGATGCAATGACCCCATGAAATTGGAATTTCCCCCAAGAATATCATGCCAAGAGAAGGGAAGGGCTGAAGGTGGATGCCAGCCAGAAGGGAAGGCTATCTCTATGCTAAGATTTTTGGTTCTGACAATTTGTTAGACCACATTTAAGAAGAGACATTTAAGGCAAGACAAACAGTCAGCAATGGGCAGGAACACACCTCTGCTAAAACTACTTCACTTTCGCATCTCTCCCTCTTGCTATAAACCTGAACCCCAGGTCAGGAATCAGAAGATAGATTAGCTGGGTGCCGGCAGGGTGCTGGATGTTTTTGTTGCTCTCCTCAATGTGATCACATTGAATAAATCTCCTTTTTCTGCTGTTACTTGCCTCTTTAACTGGCTTCCTAAGGGCAGGTGATGGAGGCTGCCAAGGCCCAGGCCCTGACCCTAACAACTCCAGTATCACCAGCAGTATCCCAGACCTACTTTTCTTTCAACCAAAGGCAGCTTCCTTCTTTCCCAGGCTCTCTGCCTTTCTATTTCCCAGAGGGATGGCGGGACACTGTGATGAGGTATCACTTAGGATCTACACAGCTCCAGATGGAGTCTGGTGGAAATGGCCCCTGTGGAGAGGTTCCCTAAGTGCCTGGGGATACAGCTGGCTCTCTACCTTGTGCTGAATAACAGAAGGCTGCAGACCCTCCAGCCCGAGTCCTCTGGGGGCAGACAGAAAAGCAGTCAGGAAGGCACTGTAGAAGGGACCCCATAACCATCCCAGGTCCTCCCTCCTTAACCATCCCAGGTCCCCCCTCCTTAACCATCCCAGGTCCTCCCTCCTTAACCATCCCAGGTCCCCCCTCTTTAACCATCCCAGGTCCTGTTTAGTTTACCATGTTCCAGATTTTTTTTAAAAAAAAAAATTAATGCTAACAATCTGAAATCCGAACCCATAAATTTTGGGATGCGTCCAGAGAGTTATCATCTGCATTAAATTTCACACTCATTTAAAAATCCTCAGTCCTCTAAGGCAGGAAGGAAGTGACAATTGACAAAGTAATGCTTCCATTTCAAGAATAGCGTGTACCCGAGCTTGAAGGCGTTCTGAACAAGGGGACTATAAACATGTCAGTGCAGAAATTTATACAGGTAACTCAGTAGTGGAATCTCCCTTTTGCATGATGAGACCCAGAAAGATGGAAATAAAGCCCAAATGCTGGTAGATTTCTTAAAAAACAGAAACTACAGTTTGTTGATAAAAAGATTGCAGTCCCTGCCCCCCCTCATTAAACATTTTTGTTGTTGTTGCTAATGGTTTGTTGTTGTTGTTGTTTTAAGATTCTTGGAATCTTACTGAATGAGAGATTTGATTTTAAGATGAAAATCAGGGGGGAAATATTTGGACTTAGCTTAAAAATATCTCCTCACCATTTCTCTAGCTAGTGCCTAGTCAAAAAGAGCTTTTTTACAGTTGCTGGGAAAAATGCTCATAAAAATATGTCAGTGACTCAATAATAACATCATGGATACACTGGTTTTTTTTTTTTTTTTTTTTTTTTTTTTTTTTTTTTTTTTTTTTTTTTTTTTTTTTTTTTTTTTTTTTTTTTCAAGACAAGATTCTTGGAACTCCCTCTGTAGACCAGGCTGGCCTTCAGCTCACACAGATCCATCTGCCTCTGCCTCCTGAGAGCTGGGATTAAAGGTGTGGGCCACCAACTGCCTGGTTTACACTTAGAATTTTAAGACCTTGTGTTTTTAAAAAGACCTAAAATATTATTATTTCACTTAAATTTTCTCACTGCTATTTAAATCTTAATTTCTGGTGGCTATCTCTAGACATTCTTTGTTTAAATTTTGTTTTCTTTTATTTTTGTGTGTGTAAGTGTGGTGCAAATACATGTTTATGTGGGTATATACACATGTGCACATATTCATGTGGAGGTCAGAGGTCAATAGTAGATATTTTCTCTTTTTAAAAATACATTTGAGATTTATTTTTATTTTATATTGTGTGTGTTTGTGTGTGTGTGTGTGTGTGTGTGTGTGTGTGTGCATGAATGCAGGAGTCTTGGGGGCGGGGACCAGACTAAGCCTGATAAGCTGACTTCAGTCTTGAGACCCAGGTGATGTGATTTCAATCCCTGGGACCCACGTGGTGGAACGAAAGAACTGACCCCCAAAGTTGTTCCCTAAACTCCATAGATGTTCTGTGACATGTACATGTACATTCTCAGGAGCATGAGAGCACACATACACACACCAAATATTAAAAATAAAACAAAAAGGATCATTAATGTATAATAATTTTTTCCTTATAGTATTAAAGGTTGAACCTGGGGTCTCATAAAACTACTTTACCCCTAAGGGCATATCCCAGTCCTCTTTTTTTACTTTAAAAACTTTAATAATAATAATGATAATAATAATAAGGTTTGGGGCTGGAGAGATGGCTCAGCGGTTAAGAGCACCCTCTGCTCTTCCAGAGGACCCAGGTTCGATTCCCAGCACCCACATGGCAGCTAACAACTGTCTGTAGTTCCAGTTCCAGGCAAACACCAAGGCAAATAAGTAAATAAATAAAGTTTTTTTAAAAAATAATAATAATAATAAGGTTTTTAGTAAGTGGTCTAGGTTGGCCTTGAACTCACTGTAGTCGAGAAAGGCCTTAACTTAGCCTCCTGTATCTGTCTTCAGGTAACTGTGATTATGCACCTACACCCAAGGTCCAGATAATATATTTTAAACATTTAAAACATGTAAAAGCATCTGTTGAGGAATGGAGTGGCTAAAACAACTAAGGGGGGATGGGGGCACAGAGCATCACCCCTTGATTTTGAATAAATGCCTAAGTTTATCTGGAAAAGGTTCTCACCAAAGGAAGCTCTGCTTATAATATCCTACTTGATCATATATATTTGAGTGGACAGATCTTGAGTCCCTGAAGAAGAATGAAAGTAAACTAAGTCTCAGTGTCTTTAAAGTGCTCCACACACACACACACACATCCACACACTGGGAGGTGGTGGACCACACTTAGAATCCCAGCTGTAGGAGGCAGAAGCAGATGAATCTCTATGGGTTTGAGGCCAGCCTGCTCTACAGAGTGAGTGCCAGGATACCATGATGGTAACTCAGAGAAGCCCTGTCTTAAGAAACTAAAAAAGAAAGTATAAAAAGTTGTTTCTTTCATATGTATCATAGTCACAAATTGAAAGACTTAATAAGATACAGGTTCTTCCCAAGTTGATCCATAATGTTCTAGTTAGAAGCCTTCTAGCTGCTGTTTTTATTAAAACTGACAAGCTGATTCTCTATGTGGAGGTGCAAAAGAGTTTAGAACAGCAAAGGCAATTCTATGAGCTATGGAGACCTGGACTAGAGCACTGGGAAATGAGACCCTGTGAGATTAATGTAAGAACAAATTAACCAGGGCCAGAATAGAAACTCCAATACCAGATTACACCATCTATGGTGCAGAAGGCTTTATAATGCATCCAGGGGAAGGGGAGTCAGCAAGCTCTGGTGCTGGGGTGGTGGACAGTGACACAGGGGAATGATAGACCTTCATTCCTACCTCATACAAAACTCAAAAGCAGTTCCAGGTTGTGCCAAGATCTAATATAGAGGACTAGTAGCCAAACTTCAGAAACATTTAAAAAAAAAAAAAACAAAACAGAAATCTTCTTAACCCTGAGGCAAAGATTGTTTAACAATATACAAAAGCACTAACGGTAGGGAGTCTCCATAGATTTGAGTATACTAAAATTGAAAAATTATATTGTTCAAAAGACATCATTACGAGAATAAAAGGGCAAGCTGCAACAATCAATACGCACTTGGAGAGATGAATGGATGAACAAGCCGAGACGCAGCTAGAAGATGGAATGCAACGCGGAGAAAGGAAAAGCCATTGATGAATGCCACAATGCCGAAGATCCGTCAATGGATTCTGCTGAGTGAAGGAAACCAGACTAAAAAGGCTACATAAGGAGGCTGGCACAACGCCTGTAACTCTGGTGCTCGAGAAGAAGCAGAAGCAGGGGGAGTAAGTGCCCAGCCAGGTGAGTCTGAGCCTATGAAATAAAACTCTACCTCCAAGATAGATGAACAGACAGACAGACAGACAGACAGACTGACAGACAGACAAATAGATATATAGACAGATGGACTGATGGACAGATGGACACAGACAAATAGACTGACAGACAGATAGACTGACAGGCAGGCCGACAGATATATAAATAAATGGACAGATGGACTGATGGACAGATGGGCAGACAGATAGACTAATAGGCAGACAGACAGATATATAGGCAGATGGACTGATGGACAGATGGACAGACAGACTAATAGGCAGACAGACAGATATATAGACCGATGGACAGATGGACAGACAGATAGACCGACAGGCAAGCAGGAAGACAGATGTATAGACAGACAGACAGATGAAAAGAAAGGGGTGAAGAAGATAGAATGAAGAAGAAAGGGACACAGGCTACATACTGTAGCAGACTATTCTGGAAAACACAGAGCTATAGGGTGGGAAAACAGAAGAGTGGTCGCCATTGGTTGGTGTAGGCAAAACTAACTTTAAGGGGGTTTCACAAGGAATGTTTCAGCTGATGGGTCTACTTCAAATGGTGCCATAATGGACGAAGGGTGTCCTCTATGCATTTCTGTCTGTCAGTGTGTGGTATGTGCACAAGTGCAAGCCTGAGCTGTCGGATCGATTCCCCTGCAGTTACAGGTGGCTGTGAGCTGCTGAATTCAGGGCCTCTGCAAGCGCTGACTCCCAACCACTGAGCCTTCTCCCCTACCCAGTCTGTGCATTCCCTTCAGAACCATCCACCACAGGAGTGAGTTCTCACTGGGTGAGAATTAAAAGCGGTTAACAGCAGGATAACAGTGAGCTTGGGAGAGAAGCCAGGCTTGCAACAGATGAAACCATTGCAGCAAGGCCAAAACCTCACCAAAGGGGGCGGCGGGGAGTGGGGGGAGAATAGATTGAGTAACTTTTGAAAAAGAGGGTTGGTTTCTGGAGGGACAAAGAGAATTATAAATCCAACACTGTACTCTGGGGTCCAGGGAAATTTGTTTCTCACAGGATGTGTACGTCAATCATTCTGAGTTCAAAAGATAAAGATCACAGGCAGGTAAGATACAATGCATATAAGTTATGAATAAGCAAGGGGGCAGGTGAGGTGTGATAGTCAGGGCATCAGCATAAACTCTGGGGCATCTTACTACATGTAAATAGAGAACGACAAAAGCTAAATACTGGTGGGTGTATCTGTGTGCCCATGTGGTTGCAGGTGCATGCTGCTCACACATGCATGTGCCTGCCTGAGAAGGGCAGAGGGTGATCTCAGCTATCCCTTCCAGGCACTATCAACCCTGTTTGAGACATGGCTCTCACCAGCCTGGTATATGCCAAGCAGGTGTGGCCTTTAGGCTGGGAGCTCCAGGGTTCTGTCTGTCTTTGCTTCCCCAGACCTAAGATGACAAGTTAATACAAACTGCTTCACAAATTTGTGTGTCACCCTTTGCCCCAGGGCCATACAATAATCTCTGTTTTTCCAATTTTAATATATGCACTGCCCAAATGAGTGCCAAGCTTTTCTTTTAATATGGGCTCTGGGCATTGAACTCAGGTTCCTGTAGAGCAAGCCTTTTGCTGACTGAACTAGCTCCCAAGCTCCAAATTTCTTGATTTTGATAGGTGTGTCATGGTTCTGAGACAATGATGTCAGAAAGGGCTGAGGAGAAGGAAAAGAGAGTTTGTCTTTTAAATTCCAGGAGCCAGTGATTGCAGTAAGCAACCCACATTTAGAAAAGAAACTCAAGACTGTATGAATAACTTCAGCATTAGGTACTTACAATAGAAAATTTGAAAAATTAAGCATAAAAAAAGTGGTACAAAATGCCAAACATTAAGAGTCATATCAGTAGAAAAAAGATCATGTAAATTATAGTCCAACTCAACTCAAATGACAAAACAGACATGAACAGTAAAACAATGTAGTCACACTGCCTATGTTCTAGAAGGTAGAGGAAGCTGAGCTAACAGGTACATATTATAAACTCAGCTATTTGGGAGGCTAATGGAGGAGGGTTGCCTGAGCCCAGGAGTTTGAGGCCAGCCCCAGCAACAAAGTGAGTCCCTATTGCAAAGCAAGCAAGTAAACATTAGAGGAGAAATGACTGTACCCGCACACATTCAAGATTCGCCACAGATAGATGCTCATCAAGACACAGAAAAACCAAATGCTAAACACTGGTAATAAGGAATAAATAAATAAATTCCAGAGATAAAGAAGACCTAGACAGGAACAAAGATAAATGACACCATATTTCTTGTCTGGGAAGATCAGATGACTATAAAACCACTGTTTAATTCTCTGGGAGGAGGGGGAGATTCTTATCCTGCTATATTCTATACCTAGCAAAGATGTCCTCCAGACATGAAGGGATAAGAGTTGTTTCTTTCCAACAGCCAAAGCTGAAAGAACCTGGTAGCAACAGGCCAGAGCTGGAAAAAGCATTCCAGGAAGTACTACAGAATAAGCAGAAAGAAAACACCAGAAAGAAACTTGGATCTACACAATGGAGTAAAGGACACCAGAAATGAGACACGTGAGTGAATAGAAAATTCTTTTGAAAAGAGACAATTCACAATTACAGTTGGAAATGCCAATAAATAATAGGACAAGAAAATGGTCCCCAAAGTCATGAAGAATGTAAAAGACTATCAACCAACTGGATGTAATGCATGTTTTCTAGAAAGCTCTACCTCTCATAACAAATGTCCATTTTTATTCAAGTGCATTTGGAACACTGACCAAAATAGACCAGATTCTAGGTTAAAAAGCAAGTCACTGAATTTAAGAGGACACAAATCATACAAACTATGTTCTTTGACCATAACTAAATTAAATTAGAACCCGATAATGACAAAAGCATCTTGGAAACCCTCAAAAAATTAGAAAATACTCTGCACTAAATGAAAATAAAAGCATATCCAAAATTGTGGAGTTTTAGCGAGAACAGCGCATGTGGAGAAATTAGAACTAATAGTAAAAAAGAAAATACTAACTGACACAAATGTTTTAAAGGCTCTTTGCCTGTTGGGGAAGAGGGTCACTGGGGGACAAGTTTACCATCTACAGAATAATGGTGGAATCATTCTGCTTCTGAGCTCTCTGCTTCCTGGGATGTAGCTGTCTCAGAGGAATGGAAGAGCTTGTTACCAGAAGCGGTGGCATGGGGGGGAGAGGGGCTCAGGCTGATGGAGCTCTATGCTCCTTGAGAGCAGAGGAGCTAGGTGCCCCTTCTGTGTGTGGTTGATTCTCCATCAAGCTCTTGCTTGGGAGGAATATTCCTCCTTCCCCAGCTGAACCCGAGAACAGCCCTTCAGCACCAGAACAGTTCGACCAGAAGGTGGCGGTGTTAGGTCAGATCCACAGGGTCAGTTTGTAAAATCACCAGTGAGCGCCTGCTGTATGCAGACAGGTGGCAGGATAGACCCTACCACTCCACTTGACATTGAGAAAGCAGGACTCAAAGGAAGACCTGGCTCCTGGCTGTGTGCTGCTGCCCTGAAGAGCCTTGTGGCTGCTTTTTGTACAGAGCTTTCAAATCCTTTGGCTATGTAATTAAACCTCAAGAAACTTTCTCAAAATGATGTTCCTACAAATAAGGCATGTGAGCCCAAGGCATTAACCAGAATCCCATACTCTTGTCAGCTGTCAGGAGCTCTACAGACAGGTCAGCGGCAGTGAAAACATCACTTCATAATCTAAACTCAGGTCCTTGTAGCAAGTGCATAAGTGTGAGTCACAGAACTAGATCTTGGGGGGTCCCACAATGACAGGAAAGCTACCTCTACTTTTCCCACAAGGCTTCTGGCACTTACAGAAGTCTCTCCAGATACACGAATTGAGGGAGAAAGGTCTAAACTAAACACTGAAGCCTCCATTATCTTCAAGGGACTTAGAGAATTAAAATAGGACTACAGTCTCGCACAGCTCCATGGTACCTGTAAGTTGCTCAGGTAACTGAGAAGGCATTGAATGTTCATCAGGAGGGTAGCATACACAGTGTGGACACACTGGACACAGGGAAGATTCATGTCTCCAGCTGGCAAGTGAAATTCCATCAGGCTTCTCAGAAATGGCATGCACTTTGAAACCTAAGAGCTGTTTATTTCTGGGGATTGGAGAGTTGGTTCTAGGTTTAAGGGCATGTGCTGCTTCTGCAGAGGGTCTGAGTTTGGTTATCAGCACTTATAACTGCCAGGAACTCCACTGACCAGAGTAAGAAGGTGTGTGTGGGGGAATGTAACAACTCCAGCCTCTGAGGACAACTGTACCCATGTGCACATATCCATACACAAGCACAAAATTTAAAAAAAAAATAACAAAAGAATTATTTCTTTCTAGACTGCAGAAGTACCACATCTGCAACTTCCAGGCCAGTTGGTTGCTGAAGAGCTGAGACTACTCTACACAGAGATGCATGAGGGCATGAGCTAGGACAGAGCAGTGTGTCCTGAGAAGGAGGACAGACAAACAGCCTTCAAGGAAAAACCAAAGAGAAATAAAGTAGAGCAAGGCTGCGGCCAGCCCAGGGAGGCGATGCAGTCAGATCTCTGGAGACAACATGTAAAGGAGAAGAGAACATGAATAGTTCAGGCCCTGCATGGTTGCCGCTTCTCCTAGATGCCTAGCTTCTACAGGCTGAGGAGAAACCCCTTAGAGGCCCTGATGGCCCTGCATGGCCCTGAATGTGCATTTCAGGGGTTGGGAACATGGAGGATGAAGCTGACTCGGGTAGACACCCTTCTTCTAGGCCAGGCTCCTGGGCCTCATTCCCAAAAGTCTCTTCCACAAAAGTTCACCCTTCTTAAAGGTCTTGTGAGGGCTGTCTCCTGGTAACAGATGGGCTGGCAGGGATAAGCTGAGGATACATCCTGCCGGCAGCTGGAGGCAGATCACTGGAGGCAGTAAAAACATTAAATATTATTAAACAACCACGGGTTCACAAGGCCTGAGCCTGGCTCAGAGTCACCAGACCAGTCTCTAGCTAGATTCCAGGCCCATAGATATGTTATACTTCCTTGAGGAACCTTCCAGAAGATCCATCTGCCCTAGACCTTCCCTGAGGTGGAGGTCAAGCACTCTCAGTCTTCAGAGGCTGTCCAGGAGTCGGTCTTTATGTTGTGG
This sequence comes from Sigmodon hispidus, assembly GCA_004025045.1. Lineage (NCBI taxonomy): Eukaryota > Metazoa > Chordata > Mammalia > Rodentia > Cricetidae > Sigmodon > Sigmodon hispidus. Next base: position 38,654 of record PVIH01003177.1, on the reverse strand, counting down.
GACACGATGAGGTTCTGAAAGCAGTTTCTGAAATGCTAATATAAATGCTTTTGGTTTTGCTTTTTTTCAGTGTAGCTCAGGCTGGCCTTGAACTTACTATGTGGGTGGGTAGGGATGGTGTCAAATTCCTGATCCTCTTGCCTTTGTCTACTAAGGGCCAGTGTGCTACCATACTCAGCATAGTACAGCTTTTTTTTATTACATTTATGTTACACACACACACACACCACTGCACGCATGTAAAGGGCAAAGAGCAATTCCTCTTCTATTATGTGAGTCCCAGAGATCAATCCCAAGTCATTAGACTTGGCAGCAAACAGTCCCTTTGCTCACTGGGCCATCTCACCAGCCCCATAATAACTTTTAGTTTGATGTCTACAAGACTTTGTTATGTTGCAGCTCTGCACCAGCATGTCATAACAGTCTCGATGTCTTATTTGTGCATCATGAACAGGCAAAAGGCTAAAAAAAAAAAAAAAAAAAAAAAATCAAGCAAGCTGGTGTCTTTTGCCTTGCCTGATTATCAACATCTATTAAAAGCAAAAACAGGGGCTGGAGAGATGGCTCAGCGGTTAAGAGCACCGTCTGCTCTTCCAGAGGACCCGGGTTCGATTCCCAGCACCCACATGGCAGCTAACAACTGTCTGTAGTTCCAGTTCCAGGCAAACACCAAGGCAAATAAATAAATAAATAGTTTTTTTTTTTTAAAAAAAAAGCAAAGACAACACGTTATAGCTATTTGCATGTTATCTTTTTCAGAGACCAGGTCTCGTCTCACTATATAGCCCAGGCTAGTCTCGGACTTGGCAGCCGTTCTACCTCAGCCTCCTGAGTATTGGGATTACAGGTGTACATCACCACACCTGGCTTCTATTAGCATTTTTAAAATTACACACGTATATATGTATATATATATATACACACACACACATATATATATACATACATACATACATCTGCATGCCAGAAGAGGGCACCAGATCTCACTATAGATGGCTGTGAGCCACCATGTGGGTGCTGGGAATTGAACTCAGGTCCTCTGGAAGAACTGTCAGTGCTCTTAACCACTGAGCCATCTCTCTAGCTCCCTCTATTAGCATTCGTAATGAGTCAACTTCACGATGTCGCACAATGTATTAAACAATATTCAAGATTCTGGGTAATAACATAACAAACAATAAGCCATATGACCTCGGGTAGCCCACAGGGCCTCTTCATTTCCCCATCTATAAAAGGGGTAGAATCAGAACTTTGCTCACGGGTTTTTGTGCAGTTTGAATGAGACCACATTTGCACCTGGTACCCACAGGGCCTCGATAAATGTTCTATAGCATTATAAACCCTGCTCACATTGCTGGCCAACCTGTCACAGTCAGAACTATGTGGTGTGAGCTTCAATCAGGCCTGTTATCTGAGCCAACATGTCAGGATGCAGCTCATGAACTTCATACCTGCCTGTGTGTTGCTTCATCCTGCAAAGGACCACAAAGGTATGCACTTGCTGCAGACAGGTCTGAACCTAAAGGGAGCTCGCTCTAATGGAAATCCCAGTTCCCTAACCACAGTGGTCCTTCTGAGTTCGCCTTCACCAGTTAGCACATATTTCTGATTCTTAAATTCAGATATTCTCCATGTGGCCAGTGATCAGATGACACAGAAGACCCTCACAATCCCAGGAAATAGTAAGCAAGATCCGGGCTGCCCTTGGGTTGACTACACTAGTGGATCCTGCCCTATCGGGCAGAGACTTTCACCCAATGAGGAGGGACAGAGCTGGAGGCAGAGGAAAGTGACTCTGGGCACAGAGCAGACACCCAGCCTGAAAACCCTGGTTCAGCGTAGACACCCTACCCAGCCTGCCTTTTGCAATCAAGCCTTAAAAAGACATTGTAGTCTGTCACACAGGCACGCTGCTCCATGGCTTCTTCTTTTGTGCTCTGACTTGTCATTAACTCCACCTCCTTCAGCTGTACCCCATGACTGCTATCTCTCCCCTGTTCATCCTTCTTCCCAGTGTTTGCCACATTTAGTTAAGGAATAAATAAGCGTACTTCTGTTGGCTGCCTTCTGACGAGACACTTCTGCCAGAACGCCCAATAAAGTGCTGGGATTATGGGAATGACTCTTTAGTCCAAGGCTATATAGCTCGGGCAGGTGAGAGACAGTGGCAAACAATTGCTATTGACATTCTGAAGCCACTGGTCCTGGGAGGGTGGGTGGTGTGGGTGGGGCAACCCTCTGTTTGAAGGACTTGCCTGGGGAGATCAGCTACTGCCTAAGAGGAAGTGAGGTGGGGCAGAGGGATTGAATGGATGCAGGCCTTCAAGATGGGATGCTTCTCTGTAGCCACCCATCTCCCTAGCCCTCTGTGGTCACTACAGGGCTTGTCTGGGGCAATGTTTGTAAATCTCTGTTAAGAGGCCAAGAGTTCCTTTCTGCCTTCACTTCACATTTACCCAAACAAAGGACATAAGGAGAAGCAAGGGTCTCTGTCCCTTATGCCCTCTCCCCCCAGGAAGAAGCACGGAAAGCAAGGAGGAGGGAGGGCCATGTACCCCCACAAAGTGAGATATTAATTGGAGAGAGAGCTGTGTACCCCACAAAGCGAGGAACTGGTGGGAAGATGGTCCCTATCCACTGCAATTTCATGTCTTTCCAGTCCTCATTCAGAGTAGATGTCTCCAGTGCCCCAGTTGCGATTCTGGGTGCAAGGTCAGCCTCTCTAATTTAGCTCCGTTGCATGGTGAGGTGAGTGGGGACAGTTCCTACGATACAGGATGAGGGCTTAACGACAGTTTCTACAGCTTTATGGAGAAAATACAACAAAGCTCAGGACGGCCAATATAAAAATCGTTTATGATATACTCTGCACCTGTAGCTCACAGGTAGTTCATTCAAACCAGGACACACAGTACTGGGAGCCAAGCCAGCTCCCAAAGGCCAGCCTAGACATAGGATCCTTAGGAAGTTTCCAGAACAGGCCTTTTGCTGCCCAGGGAGTTGTTGATCTGGGCTAGTCTGTCCCCATTCCCTAACCCCGAGTCAGAGAGTCTAGATGGCAGCAACATTGCTTTGTGGCTGTCTGGGGTCACCTGGCCCAGGGCACCCTAGGAGCCATGCCGCTGTCAACTCTGGAAGATGTAGAACCCCATATCAAAATAAACCCCCTTTGTTGGTAGATCTAAGCAAAAGACACATAATCTGTTTTTACCTCACTGGGAGCCAACAGATAACAATGGAAGTGAATTAGTCAATGAGACTCATACCTATAATCCCAACCTCTGGGGAAATGGGAACAGGAGAATTGCTGCAAATTGGAGGCTAGGCTAGCCTGCAGAGTGAACCTCAAACAAAACTAAGCTCAAATCAAAAACACATAATTACACCCTAGTCCTTGGTGGACAATACTCCCTCTAGATGCTTGTGTGTGTGTGTGTGTGTGTGTGTGTGTGTGTGTGTGTGTGTGTGTGTGTGTGTTTGGAGACAGAATCTCATGAAACCTCGCTTCTTTGAGCTTAGGTATGTAGCCTCGGATGATCTTGGCATCTGCGTGATCTTGCCTGCACCTCCGAAGTACTAGGATCATAGATGTTCACCGCCACGCCTGTCTCCCCTCTGCCCCACCTTGTGCTCCATGGCTCTCTAAACACCATGAAGTATGAAAGGACTTTTTACAGTCCAATAGTCAAAGACCCCAACTTCCTCTCCACTTTCTCTTTATCCTGGGGACGATGATCACACTCTCACCAAGCTGGTTTTCATCACTAGTCTCTTAGTTTTCTATTGTTGTGATAAAATACGATGACCAAAGGCAACTTGGGTGGAGAGGGTTTATTGTCATTATATGATGTGTGGTCCATCATCTAGGGAAATCAGGAACCTGGAGGCAGGAACTGATGCAGAGGCCATGGGGAAGTGCTACTTACTGACTTGCTTCTCATGGCTTGCTCCATTTGCTTCTTTATACACCCCAGGACCGAACCAATCCCTAATCAATAAAATGGTCCACAGGCTTTCCTACAGGCCAACCTTTCAAAGGCATTTTCTTAAATGAGACTCCCCCTTCTCAGATAACTCTAGCTGTGTCAAATTAACAAAAACTAGCCTAACCAGGGGTATTGCTATCTGGGTATTTATTGGCACCAGCTGTTAACTCAGACCCTGGCACCTTGCCTCCTCCACACTCCTACTGGCCCAAGAATGACAAGGGAAGAGAGGAACCCTAATTCCTTAGAGGTTTATCTCCCAGATGCTGCCCCAGTGTGCATCCCTATCATTGCTTTTACTGTACCCAGGCAGTAGCTATGGGTAATTTACATGGACGATGAAAATCAAGATATGAAGGAGGCAAGCAACTGGACCAGATAAGAGAAAAAAATGGGAATCTGGTCTCAGATCTATCTGACCCATACTTTTTCAGGCATGTTCTGGAAGGTATGTGAAGGTGTCAAGCTGAGCACATCAATCTAAGTGCTGGCACCAGCTCACGAGGGACCAGGGAAGAAGTGTCAAGTGTCCAGTGGGTGCCAGCATTGAGTGCAGTGAGCAGTTGAACTAATGCATCACATACAGACATACAGTTCCTGCATCTTTTCCGCTAGGGCAGTACTAGCTAGGCAGTGGCACAGGGGTCTTAGACTGGGCCCACTGCACAGCAAGAGATGCTGAAGTCATGGTCCCCAGGCCAGTTCTGGGGTCCCTGTTAACACAGCCACATCTAGAGTGTTCTTGTTCATTATGTCATCGTGAGGGAATGGTGAAAATGTATCAAGGACGACAAATACACAGCTGTGGATCGAAAGTCCATGTGCAGAGTGACCTCTTGCAATGATGGCCACTTAAGAGAAGTCTCTAGCCACGTGCCACTAAGTTCTCTATTTTCACACTGGTTTAAGCTGAGTATATTTAAACACCCCAGTTTTTCATTTTGTGTTTTTTCCTACCCCCACAAGGCACAAATGTTTTCCCATGTTGCTACATAGTCAATGCAATTTCTGTTTTAACGGCTACTTCGTTCTAGCTCCTGGAGTGGACAGCCCTGTCTATTCACTGCCTCCAAGGAGAAACTGGATGTCTAGACTCAAAGAATAATTTCAAAAAAAAATGAAGAAAATAATACATGAGGATGTTTACTGTGATGTTATTTATAGTAGCAGAAAAATAACTAACCCCTTGAAAGAGCGTTACTGCTCAGCCATGAGGGGAGAGTTTGTTTGGTCAATTAGAACCCAATGCAATTATGCAGCCATCAGACCACAATCACACAGGCTATTCAGCAACATGAAAAAAGCATTTATGCCTAATGGGGAGAAAAAACACAAAATAAAATTGCCTCTAGGTACATCTACCATGTTGTAAAATAAAGCATGACCAGGGAACAAGATGGCAGGAAAAATAGAAAATGAAAACTTATGCTGTGGTTAATGGATGCCAAGGAATTGATTTTTTTTTTTAATAAATTGTGTTCTACTGACACACTCCCCTTAACCATAAATAAAAAACAAACCAGAAAACAGCAAATGTACCGGGAACCTGTTACCCTCCCCACTGGTTGCTCAACAGCTTTGTTTTCTCTTGAGCAAAGGCTGGACTCAGGCAGGGCTGGGCTTCCAACCTCCAGACCCAGTAAGAGGATGCTGGCCCTTCTGGCAGTAGCAAAGATATTCTGAAGAAAGGTCCCCTTCCTTTGGCTATCAGACTATTGAAAGAATGGAACCTAAGAAATTAGAATTCCCCCCAGAGGCCCTTGCTGGTAGTGGTGGAGGGTGGGAGATGGTGGTGAGGTGGGGGTGGGGGGATGGAGGGTGGGGTAGAGGGTGGCAGCAGTTCTAGACAGAGGGGAACTTGTCTTTTAGAAAGAGATTTTTGTAGTTTTGACAACTGACCTAACCAATCATTCTGTGGAAGGGCGTGGAGCGGAAACAAGGCTCACACATTGACTCGGCCACCTGGCTAGCCACAACTCTTGCTCTGTTTGACCCTAAAGCTTGAGAGTTACTGACCCTGTGTGCCCTGCTTCCTAATGTGGCTGCATTGACTAAATCTAATTGGTATATTGAGATGGGGTGGGAAACCTGGAGTGTAAGAACGGCTAAGGCTGAAGCCTTTGACCTTAAACATTCTAGTGGCCTTGTAAGGGTGTCAGCTGGGGGCGGAGCCCTGCTGAGAAGAGCTTGGTGAGCCAGGAAGGCTACTGGATCATGACCCATGTCTGTCACTGTATCTCAGAGCATCTGTGTTATACCTTTCCAGAGACATTTCAAATGGCGAAAAGACAGAGGACCAGTTAGCAGTCATGATGCTTTCTACAGAGTTCCGGAACCTTTCTGAGCCGTGTGCTTGTCCCCTCCTCATGGTCCCCACCCAGAAAAACACATTCTCTCCCCATTTTCCCATGGCTTCCTGGTACCCAGGGGCCTTTTGAAAGAGGGGGACACTAAAAGGGAGAGTGTGGACCATGTCACCTGCTGTCCTGAGCCTGGGCCAGGGGAAGAAGAGGCTGAGGTATCCGGCAGGCCAGACTCTGCTTTATAGAGAGAAAGCCAGTCCACGCCCCAGAGCTGCTTGCCAGCTGTTCCTCAAGCCGCCCCATGTAGGTACCAGTCCACAGGAGGCCGGGAACAGGACAAAGACCATCTTTGTGTGGACAACCATTGGGGACAATGTAAAGCCTTTAGCCACCTCTAGAGAAAAGTCATTCTAATGGGGAAGTGTTTGTTTGTTCGTTTGTTTGTTTGTTTTGACACCTGAAGAACCATGTCATATTTGCAGACACTTCTTTTACTTCTCACCACACTAGATAGGCAGGCCATCACCTACTTCTAGTGCTTGGCTTCAGGCAGAGTGAGGAAAGAGATGATCTCTCTCCCAGAACCTAGCTGGACTAAGTGTGCAGAAGTCTCAGAAATCAAAGGGCTTCATCACCTTTGCTAGTCTCTCTGCTGGGGCAAGAGTAAGGTGCCCCCCACCCCGGCCCAGGAGCCTGGTCCCCTACAGGACATCAATCAGTGCATGCAGTTATGATTTCAAGTTCTTCTTCTGATGAAATACCATAATTTTTCTGTCACCTTCCCATTAGTAGGGGTTTGAGTCTCTCCCCGACTTTTTGGGGACATGTAACTTCTCTCCAGTTCTTTTGTGTGAGATTGGGAGACTCCCCCAGTGGATCTGCCATTCATGCCCTCCCTCTCTGCCATTGCTCTGGGACCACTGACCCCCATGTTCCACTCACTTCCCTGGAGAACCTCTCATCCAGTCAGCATAAAGCCCTCTGAGGTGGGATGAGGTGCTACCATGTGGTCTATTTTTTCAGACAGTGAGAACTAAGGAGGTGTGACACAGGCTACCAGTTAAAGGTCAGGATGCCAAAGGAAGTGTCAGTATCCAGAAGAGGGCCCTGGTCCTTCTGAAAGGGGCTGAGGCCAGAGCTAGAAGAGGAAGAAACTCCCGGATGGTCCCTTCATAGCTGAGCCTGTCCCTCTACACCTGGGAGATGTCCCCACCTCCATCTGTGTAGAGTGATGTGACCAATAGTACAAGGAAGGTGGTATGTTCTTCTCGTCTTGCATCATGCTCAGGCCCCTGGGAAACCCTTCAAAGCTGTAGGGTGTCTAGTCTCCATGGAGGCAGCAGCAGGCAGAGGGTCAAAAAACCCTGGGAACAGAGCCCTGGCGGGCCCAGCCAGCACCTCGTTAGAAAGCCTGAAGGGGAGGAGGGTACAAGAGGAACAATGTTGTTTATTTTTTTCTATTTTTAAACCAGTCTAAGGTCTCTGGGGGCACAAATGAAGTTATCAGCAAAGACATGAGGGGAATAGTGCCTCCAGCCAGAGGCTTGAGAAAGCCCTGGGGACCAACACTCTTGAAAAGCTGAGGAGAGCTTATTTATCTTGTATTCTGAGGGCAGGACAGGGCCTGGGGTGCTGGACAAGCAAGTCTCCAGGCCCGTGGACTCCCCTCCTCAGGCCTTCAGCTTCCTGCTCCCTCAGTCCTGCTGGGAATGTGGACCCAACTCCTTGAGTCAAGAGTTTCAACTGTGTGTCACATGCACTGGGGAAAGAAGGTCAGCTTTGCTGTCAGTTCATAGATAGTACACATCACGGGCAACACACACAGAAGCATGCAGACACACATACAGAGGCATACATGTAAACACCCATGTGCACACATGCACACACAGAGGTAACATACATGTACACACAGGCAACATATATACACACATACATGCACACACACACAATGCCTGTCCTAGCCTGGTCACAGGCTGCCCCTGCCACCTAATATTCCTGGAATGACTCTTTCTCCATGTGGCCCCAGTTCCTTCAGCCTTCTCACATGGTACTTAGCCTAACCTAACTCCAGAACTTCTCACAGGGAGCAACAGGCACAGGGTTATATGCAGTGTGACAGGATCCTTATATGAACCAGAAGAGAGGATGCATCATTCCCGTCTTAAAGGCAAGGATACTGAGAAGTTCCATGCTTTGCTCAGAAGCTTTTTTATCTGTCACAGCAAAAGCCTCTTAGGGCTTCACAGCACAGAGAATCTGCCCCTCCCTTGGGAATGGTGGAATCATGAATCTATAGAATCAGTTAAGGGCCTGGCTGGGGAAATACCCAGGAAGTAGTAAGAAGCAAGGTTGGCTAAACCCTGAGTATACTTCCTTATTTGAATTCCAGCCTTTGCTGGATTCTAGCTGGGTGACTGTAAGCAGGTCTCGTGCCCCAATTCCCACCTCCCTGGAGATAGTAAGAGCAGGTAAGGGTGGGTGAGATATTCCATTAAAATGTGACACGTGAGGAGGAGACAGATAAACGGCTGAACTCTGGGCAAATGAAGACATATGCCTCTTTATTCCTATCCCTAGATGGGTGAAAGATGGATGGAGAAACTGACTGTACCAGGTAGGCTGTGGGAAATTCTATCCATTACCCCCTTCTCAGGCCCACTCACTGGCTACAGGGTACAAAACTCCCCAGGGGGAATGAGGGAAAAGTGACCCTTGATATCTTTGTGGACTCCCCATCTCCAGCTGAGAAAAGCCCAAACCAGAGCCCAGAAACCTTCTTCAGCTCTCCTGATAGGAGTAGGAGTGAATACACTTGAAAGTTGAGGAAACTGAGGCCCGGAGAAGAGCAGTGATGTGCCCAGTCTGGCTGGGTGCCAAAGCAAGGCCAAGCCGGAACGTCAGACCCGTGCCCCTGTGCTGCTGCTCAGCCCAGAACAGAGACGCTCTCTCGCTGTACTGAGCTTTTTCTGAAACAAACCCCTTAATTCTTTGGCTGAATGTCTAAATAAGGATTTTTGCCAATTCCAAGCCCTGCTAACTGATGAAGTTGTCAGAAAAAAAGATCTAATGATGCTTGAAAATGCAGGGAGAGAGCCAGCTGCCAAATTGCCCTCCCAGCTCTGACTCGACATCAGGGAGCCTGGACCCTCCCATTGGGGCCGGGCGGGGCCTTGGGGAGCAAGAGCTGGAGGTTGAGCTGGCTGACTTCAGTCCCACTTTGGACTGATGAGCTGTTAACCCCTTTGATCATCCCTGTTGCCAAGCAGGTTGCCACTTCTTCCCCAGAATTACCTTGTAGATTAAATGAGGTGATGTATGAGTTACACCCTGCTGGGCACAGCTCAAATTTCAGCTAGGGGCTTGGTGGGAGCAGCCAGATGGCCTGAGCTCTGCCTAGTAGACCAATGCCTTGCAGCCCTTGGGGAGCAAAGAAACGGAGACTGCGGGTTCCATTTGGAAAGGCAATGGGTCTCTGGTCGACCCCTAGTATTTATTTATCTCTGAGATCCAGCTGCTTGTCTTGGATGGGTAAAAAGCTCCGAGTGACCTCAGGCCCCTGGAGGTGGCGCTTCAGGGTGGGAGCCTGGGAGTTGAGCAGGCTCTTTGTTCTTTTTTTTTTTTTTTTTTTTTTTTTCTCAGTGGAGCATTTGTCCCACTCAGGAGTCTGGGTACTAGGGGTGGAGTCCAGTCTGGGGACTTGGGAATCAGACAATTCCCAGGCCTTCCCCAGGAGCCAGAGAGACTGGGTGCTGCGGGGGAGGGGGCTGCCTTGGTAGGGAGACCTACGTAGAAGCCCCAACAACACAGATACACAAGTGTGACCTTCTGTCTGAGGATGCATCCTATAAAGTCAATCACCAGCCACCCAGGCCAATAATAACTCATTCCCATCCTGCTTCCTGTTCCTGACACAGGCGGGCACACACACTCACTCTGCTGCCATGTTCTCCAGAAGCTGGAGAAGAGCGGGTGGAATTCTTGTGTTCAAGTGTATTTGGGGGATTGATTAGATGGGTCAGACTTTGGACCACTCAGTTTTCTTGTCTGTTGGACAGGGAGACACCCAAGTACCTCCAAGAGTGTGAGACTCAAACAAGGCAGCCTGTGAAACAGCTCACAACCATGTGACCCAGGGCAGAGGACGGGCATATGGGGCTAGGCACAAGGGTTGCAGCACCCCGTCCAATCTGTTGCTGTTTTAAATTTATTTTTTTATAGCATGCCAGGAAAAATAGCTGGGGATGAGGGGGCTCAGGACAGTGGCCTAAATACAGCCTAAGGATTATTACCAGGCCCAGCTGTCCCCTGCTGCTGCTGCTGCTGCTGAGGTCACTGGATGACAGTAACATTCCCTGGGCTGTCCTGGGTGTTAGGAGAGATCTGTAAGCTCTTTATCTAGGGACCCTCTGATAATGTGTTTCCTCAGGATGTGCAGATACTCTGAAGGTAGAGCATGGACACAGCCTAGGCTTGGGAGAAGAGGGGTGGAGTGGGGCTGTCATCCTGGATCCTTTCTCATCTGCCAGCTTTGGCATCCTCATTTGTGAAGGTCTCTCTGCCTTAGGATGTGCACCAGCAATGGCCTCCTCCATGAGATGGCTGTGAGCAAGGATTGCTCAATGTTCAAGGAGACCCTTGATGTCCTGGTACTGGTTCCCTCCCCATACCTTTCCCCAGAGGACTGAAGGAATCACTCCTATCTGTGCCATTTCCTATAAAAAAGTAGCCCAGAGACCCCAAGGGCCCTTCCAGCTCAGGACTCAGAAGAATGAAGTAAGACCATCACTTCATAGTAGCAGTTTGCATGAGGCCAGGGATTCCAGCATGTCTCGAGCAGGGCACATGAGGGAAGTCTATGCGCAGATTCTTTGAGTACCTAGCCATTGCCTTGGCCTAGTCCCTGGACACATTAAGACATATTAAGATGCTCCTCCGGAGGGAAGGGTGTGTTATCCTGAGATCTGTCTGGCCCTGGCTCCCAGAAAACATGTTTTTGGCCCCAAGAAGTATGAAAACCATAGATAGAGAATATCTAAGGTGTGTCTGGCTAGATCCATCTATGAGAGGCCACGCCCACAGGGGAGCTGTGTGAGACTAATAGGGTACCAAGTCTGGGCACTACAATCTGGAAACTGAGCTTTGCAAAGAGTAGGTGGCTTAGGATCCCCTTGCTCTTTGCCCAGAGTACTCCAGCAAGAAACTCTGTAAGGAAACTGCACACAGCATACAGTCAGCTGCTGGTAGTAATAACCTACTTGTAGTGGGTGAGAAGGATGCATGAGAGCCCCTCTACATCAGCATTCTCTACCAAAAAAAAAAGAAAAAAGAAAGTAAGTCTCTCATCCATGGTTAGTCCTCTCTGATAATGAAAGCGGAGAGGGCAGCAACATTCCCCAGGGGTCTTTGGGCAGAGCCCTCCTGGAACTGAGGAAGGATCCTCCTGGTGGTCTGTTGGGTATCTAGTGTGAGGATAGACATGAGAACCATACAGGCTTAGGACTCTAAAGACACCAACCGACGGGGGCATTTGGCAGATGCGGAATTGGAAGGAGGAGACAAAAGTTGGTGAGGTGTGGGAGATGCTGGGGTGACCATAAGATGCTGGTTTGTGACCAGGAGCGGTGAACACTTGCACCTAACTTCCTGTCCTCTGGCGCTCACTGCAATGGAAATAAAAGAGTTTCTTGGAGCTGCAGTAGTAACAGGCACGGCGGGTGTAAGTGACCAGTAAGAGAGACAAGCAATCAGGACCTGAACCCACAACGGGGACAGTGACAACAGTCTGCTCTCTCTAGGCTCTGGGTCTGCACACCCTGGGAATGCTGGGAAAAGGCAGCCTATGTGGACAGCTGGTGGCAAGGGTTTCAGAGCACCCAGATTCTGGAGCCTTCTGTACCGCAAGCTGAAAGAGTGCCCGGTCTCCAGCCTTTCCAAAGGTGAGGACGCTTTTCTCCTGTGAGAGCGAATTAGTGGCCTTCTGGGGGACACCAGACACCACTGCGGACTGGGAACTGAACAAGAAAGTGGATGTTAAACTCAGACTCATCCAGGCTGTTTCTCAACTTGGCTCTAGGATGCTGGCTCACAGAATACTCCAGTGTTTCTAGGGAATCCTCAAAAAATGGCCCCTTCAGCTCACTCCCCATTGGCACTCCGGTTGATAGACGCCACCCCCAGGGCTCAAGCTTTGAAAGTTTATTGGCAACCATTGGATTCAAACTCTTCATTATGGGCAGAGGATCACCAGATAGCCAAGGAAGGCCACTGGCACAGATGGTGAAGGGTTGTAGCCAATGGCGAAGAGTGTCTCAAAGAAATCAGAGAAGACAGCTGCATTCAGGAAAATCCGGAGGGTGTCACTCAAAAATAAAGGGGAGGGGGAGAGACAGAGAGCTCAAATAAACTCCTGGAAATCAAATGCTTAAGGAGGAGATTGAAAAACTCATTGTGGTTGAAAGGTAAAAGCTGAAGACTTGGAGCGTAGAAAGGAGAGGTGAGGGCTGGCGAGACGGAACAGTCAGTGTCTACAGTGCGAACATGAGGACTTCGTTTGAGTCTCAGAGTTTATGTCAAAAGACCAGACATGGCCTGCACTTGAAATCCCAGCTCTGGGGAGGTGGAGACAGGAGGATTCCTGGAGCTTTCAAGACAGCAAGCCTAGACCTAGGGATGAGCCCCAGACCAATAAAAGGCTCTGCCACACCGTGAGAGCTCAGAGATGGCCAGGTGAGCAAATGTCCTTTGCGATGCAAATCATGTCGCCTGAGTTTGAAGCCCCAGCTCTTGTGTTAAAAAGCCAGGCATGTCTGCGTGTGCTTGTGATCCCAGCACTACACAGCCAATAAATCAGAAGGTAGATGAGTTTTCAGAAAGAAAGTGAGCAAGAAGAAACAAAGCAGTTCTCTCTCACACACAGACACGAACACACACACACAAACACACATTCACACACTCATACACACACACTATCGGGAAATAGAAAGGCTTTGGATTTCTCATCAACATCAGTGAAAGCTAAAATGTTAAGTGATACTTCCCAAATCCTGAAGAAAAATAGTTTCCAGTCTATAATCCAGTTCCATCTAAATGCTCGGTCAAGTGTAAAGGGTAAATAAGGACATTTTCGGATGTGTAAGGGGTCACAAAACGCTTAGCTCCCAGTATTTATCAGAAAGCTCCTAAAGGATGGATGTGTTCCACCAAAGCAAGGGGATCCAAGGGAGAAGCGTGTGCTCAAATGAAACTGAGATCTGAAAGGACTGGGAAGCGATGAGATCTAGGAGGCTGACTTGTTCTGTGTTCAAAGTGCAACCCTCTCCCAACTAACCAAAATTACGAGGCTCAAAGAAAAGCTTCCCTAAGAAAATGAAATGTGCAGAAAAGCCTCCCTTTTGAACGTTCTTGGAGATTTAGACAATTGGTAAAGCCTTGATGATGAGCTAATGATATGTACAAAGAAAACTAAGCAAAAACAATTATTATATCCAGAAAAAAAATAAACAACAAAAATGTGCAGAAAGGAAAACTCTCCACATTTCATTTCACAGCTCAGCTCTGAATGGGATATGTGGCCATCTTGACAGAAAGACCAGCTAATGGATACAGTGATCCCCATCTCTGCTCACTGAAGGAGTTTAATCCCTGTAGCTTTATGTTAATAGCGCTGGGAAAGTAGACCAGCAACCCTAGTGCAGTGCCCAGAGTGAGGCTTTTGGGGAGAGATTAGCTCAGATAAAATCACTGGGGTGGGGCCCTTGTGAGTGAATTCTCCATGGCTTTAAAAGGAGAGGGCGGGAGACCACACAGGCACAGTGACATCCATGTGCTCCCGCTGTGTGTGACACAGCCGAGGGGGAGTCCCTCATTGCAGCCTGCAGCTTCCAGAACTGAACTAAATAAACTCCTTGAATTGTCACTAAAGTAGCCTGCTGTAAGTATTTTATTAAAAATGACAACAAACCCTGACTATCCAACACCAAATGTTCCTTTACTTAAGATCATCCGATCACTATACTGGGAAGTCATGGGAATAGGGATGACGCAGGCATGTCATGGAGAGGGCAGAGAACTGAACACCTACCTCCAGGAGAGTCAAAGGCTGAGATTTCAAAAGAGCAATCTAATGTTCTCTTAAGAGATGGGGGTGGGGGGGAGGCTGCTGATAGCCTGGCTAGGGCTTAAGCCTTTTCTCCACTCTTCCTCAAGACCACTCGGGATCTCCTCTCAGATTTTGTCATTCATCACCCCAGGTGGACACAAAGACACTGAGCCAGGAAACCAGAAACCCGAGTCACGCCATGCCACACTCACGGTGTTTACAGAAAGCAAGATCATTATTTACAGGAAGAGAAACACTGAGCTAATTGACTTTTAAAGACATCAAATACAGCAGGCAAACAGAGCATAAAACCCCACGTGGAAAAGGGGCACAGTGTCCCAACCAGCCGGCGTCTTTGTCCACAGGCTTTTCCAGCTATCTCTCCTACCCGGAACCTTCTCATGCCCTGCTCTCTAAGTCACCAGCTTTTTTCCATGATGAAACCCAAATTAAGAAAACAAAACTTCATTCTTCTCAGACCATCCAAGTCTCCTAACCAAGTTACACCAATCCCTGAAGTTCCCTGTCCCCTCCCTGCCCCGCCCTTCACCTTCTCCCAAGCTTGTCCCAGAAAAGATTCAGGGTAATGTGAGTCACAAGGCTCCCATCTCTGGGCTGCACAGTTCCTCTGCTTGCCCAAGATTGGGAAGATGCAGAGGGCAACAGCAGTGTAGGCGACAGGAGAGTGGGTTTGCATTCAGCCTGAGGCCAGTGACATGTTGGTTGACACCTGACTCCAAAGAGAAAGTCATAAAGGCATAAAACGAGGGGATGACAATAAAAAAAAATCAAGGTTCTTACTTCTCTGATGAGATTATGTGTGTGATTATTTAATTAATTTATTTTTGGTGTATTGCTGTTGTTTTGAGCTAGGGTCTTTGGCCCAGGCTGGCTTTGCACTCCTGATCCCCCTGTTCCAGCTCCCAAGTGCTAGGATTACAGCATGAACTATCAGGTCTGACTAAAATTAGCATATTTTAAAAGTGAACTGATGATGATTATGTGTGACATATTTCTTTAAATGTCCTTACTTGGAATAATTAGAGGTTGGTATCTCTAGTCCCTGCTGAAAATAAACTTTACTTTTGAAATAAAACGTCTGGGCTACAGTGTAGAGGATGATCCCGAAGAGAACAAGACCCACCCCAGAGCCAGAATGATAGACTCTGAGGAGGTATCTAGTCCAGGCTCCCTTCCGTACCAAGTATGTGCCAGAATACCCCTGCCAATGTCCTGCTTGGCTCCTTTTGGTGGTAGCGAGCTCATTCTCTGTGCAGTCTTGACCATTAGAAAGTATTTCCTTATAATGCTGTTGAAAATTTACACAGTCCTTGGTCAGCTCCACCTCTGCTCATACTTTTTCATTTTTTTCTTTTTTCTTTTCTTTTATTATTATGAACAAAGAAGTCACACTTTCTATCCTTGTATATCCTCATTCAAGGTCCCTTCCCCCTCCCACCACATCAGGTCATTCTCTTTTCTCCACATCTCCCCATCCCCTCCCTGGGCAGGCAGCAGGTGGTCCCAAGGTCCCACTGTCCCAATATTGCTTAGTTCAGTGTCCACTCCTGGCAGATCCAGTTTTCTCCCCCCAACCTCAAGACTGAGTCGGGTGTTCCCCTAGGGGGAGTGGGATCTGAACTTTCTCATTCTTTGACCTTTTCTATACTTGTATTTCAAACCCATCTGTGTGTTGGGTCCCTACCAACCTCTGTACCTGAGGGCCATGGCTACCTCTTAGGAGGAATTCTGCTGTTTTTTGTTAAATGACTACAAAAATCCTCACTCAGTGGCCAGCTCCTCCTCCTAGGTCCCTGGGCCCCATCTCAGAGGCAGCCTTCCCCTCAGAGCCCATCCTATTCCAGACAGCAGAAAGGTGTGCCCTCACTGCATAATGACAGTTCTGATTACTATTCCGCCAAGATCCAAATGACATATGTGGAAGTCTGGGTGCTGAGATTTGTCAACCCAGTGTTGCTTCTCACAAACCATGGGCAAATTTTAATTCAAACCTCAGAGTGACTGGAGAGTCCTTTCCTTGTGTACTTCTGGGCCTGGCCAGGCTGCCCTGGGGAAGGGTGAGGCCTCTTCATAACAGAGGAATCCTCAAGTCACCATCCCTAAGGAATTGAGAGGTGTGGGGACAGTGTTGAGAGTCACAGGCTGCTGGAAGCCAGGAGTGTCCAAGGTGTCCACTTCACCTTCTCCCATTTTACACAGGAGGACACTGAAGGCTCACCAAGAGCAGAGTGTGCACACAGCTGATTGTCTGTCTGTCCTGGAAATATAGAGTGTAGGATTCAGCCTTGGTAAAGTAGAGAAAGCCAGAGAAAAATGGGAGTGTTGCTCCTGCAGGTGTGTCTACCTTTGATATTGTAAAATGACATGTGTCTACAAATGTCATGCTCAAGAACTGCAGGCATGCCAAAACGCCAAAACCAGAATCGAAGCAAACCAACAAACCAAAACAAAACTCATACTGTTTCAGGAAAGGTTAGGGTTTTGTGAGGGACTTCACTGGAAATTATCATTGGCTGCACATGACTCAGTAGGCTACAGATTGAATATGCCTGAGGGGTTCCTGGCTTCCGGAGGTTGGCAACATTGATGGATGGATGGATGGATGGATGGAGAGTGAATGGATGAATAGACAGATAGATGAATGAATGGTTGGATGAATAAATAGATAGATGGATGAATGGCTAAATGGATGAATAGATGGATTGATAGATGGGTGGTGGATGGATGGATGGAGAGATGAATAGATGGATGGTTGGATGAACAGATGGATGGATGGATGGATAGATGGATGGGGAATTAATGGAAGAGCTAGAATCAGAGTGTTCTTCTCTTTAAATACCTGGAAATGGACAGAGGCAGGCTAGGAGGCTGTTTTCAGGCTCCCCACATCTCTCCTGGCTCCTTCCTAGAGAACCTGAGGACACTCTCAGCCCCTCTATGAGAGCCCTAGACTCCTGACATAGCATCAGCAAAAGACAAGAAGGGCAGAAGAAGGCTGGGCAGATGGCTTGAAGGAGTCCTGTGGCTTCCTGGAGGCCTCTGGTGGTCCTGTGTGGGATCCCTCTACCTTCCTACTCACCCCACTTGGGGCACAAAGGACAGCAGAAGAAATAAGGTGGTACAAGGGCCTCTGGGGTCAATGAGGGATGGAGTAAATGGTGAGTGAGCCCCAAAGGGGTGGATCACAAGATGAGGTTCAGAATGTACTAACAGGCTTAGGAGTGGAAGGCCTGTGAATAAGGCCAGTGAGAGCTTCCAGCTGGACCACCACCTTCCAACTGGGAGACCTGGGGTGACTCTCACAGCCCTGGCTGGGTTGTCTTCACCTGAGAGAGGGCAATGGTCAGTACATCTATCTGGTCAGGTCTGATGAGGGATGGCAGGAAGACAGATATGTGAGGGGTATTTGAAGGCCACGTTCTGATGGGCCCTCTGCCTGGAGATCCCAGAGGCCCTGGTGATGGCAGCCGAACATGAAAGGCTCACCCTCCCTTGGTGTACGTCCAGCCCCTCCCCACCCTGGACTCACCCTCAGTGCAGGAAGGGAGCTGACCTGGTCCATGGTCAGTGTGGCCTCCTTATAGTGCTTGCCTGAGGGACAGAGCTTCAGGAAGGTGTCGTGGATACTGAGGAGAAAGAAGAGAGGCATAATGGCCACAGGGGAAGAAAAGGGGGCCATGGAGACCCCTGCTCCAGTGTGTAGGGATGTCTCAGTAAGACAAGGAGACTAAGTGTGGCCTGACACGAAACAGGAAACATCCCTGATCCTCCTGTCTTCCATGTCGCAGGAGAGTGGCTGTGTTAGGCTCTGTCACATGGACCATATTCCACAGTGTTCATTCCCAAATGTCATAACTGACAGAACTTCTGACATGGCTTCTTCCAGTCCCTCAGGTACAGATGGAGTCATCCTGGTCCCCTCTTGGACATCCAGATACTCTCACCCTCAGCATGTAGAAAAGAGGTCACTTAGTGAACACAAGAGCCAGGTTCAAAATCCATGTACTGGCAGCTGGTAAAGCTGACAGCCAAGCTGGACAGCTGGCGACAAGTGGTCCCTACAGACTGAAAACCTGACTGATTTCGTTTACCTCTTTATCATGGCCCTCTCCATCTGTGGACAGCTGGAGAACTTTGTAAATGACAGACAGTGAGTGGTGTGTCCGTACAGCCACTTTGAAAACAATAATAAGGAACCCATCCCGGGCCAAGAGAAGATGATCTCTTAACCTCTATTTGCTCTCACCCCGTCCTAGACTACAGTTTAGGTTGCCAGTAGACTCATGGGATTACAAGGCCAGTGACTGTGGCAGCCATGGAGCAGAAGGTACACAGATTGCCCTGTGTTCTAGGGGAACTTAATGCTTTTTAGGCTTGGCTGTATCAGTTGAATAGAGAGCCATCAATACCTCTCTTGTGGTGCAAAGTCAATGTAAGAGAAAGTGCGTGAGTGTGTGTGTGTGTGTGTGTTAAGGTGTAAATATGGTTTACATATGTTTTTCAGGTCCAGAGAGACCTAAGTCTCTAGCTTCTCTCTGGGTTCTTCTCCTGTACATCTGGCACTCAGTTCCATCTGGTTGTTGTTGAGTTTCCAGCTAGTCTAAGATGGAGGGAGCCTCTCACCTCACTCAGGCATTATTATAATTGCATCTTTATTGTGTACACACACACACACACACACACACACACAAACTCAAACTCAGGTTCCCAGGCTTGAAAGTAAGGACTTGACTTGCTAAGTCATCTTACCAGCTGCCCAGCCTCTTTTATGATCCTCTTACACTTACAGATTTTCCTTCTCTCCTTGACCCCTTTCCTATCTGCCTTTCTCTTGCATCAACCCTCTCACTTCAGCTGAGTGCCGGGAGCTGGCGATCTAGTTCATGTTCTGGAGTGAATAACTCGAAGGCCCTCCATTGACATCCCCAGATGAACTCAGACGAATTTTAGTCAGTGGGGATTTAGGGACACGTGATGAAGTGAACAGTTCAGGGGTGACTCTATGACCAGAGAATCAGGGATAGCAGAGGTAGCCATGGCAGTCCCCAACAGCAGAGAACGCAGAACCATTTTCTGTTTTTTAACTACTCATCTGGTCACAGCTCACTGACTGGGAAAGCATCCTGTAAGTCTCAGCCATGGACAAGTGGAGGAAAAATAAACAAAAATTCTGTTTGCCCACAATGCTACCTAGTTTTGCACTCTGAGAGGCTGGTCCCCGCCCATTGCCACTGACTCCCTGGCCCAGGGAAAGTCCTAGCAGCAACTTGAGGCCATGAGAGAACTGTTAGGGTCCATCTCCCCTGACCTCAGGATTCAGCACAGGTCTCAGCTGAGTTTGTCCTTCTGGGAGGCCAACTGCGGCAGCTCCAACCAGTACCTGGACCTTTTGGCCCTGATCAAGGATGCTTGGTGTTTAGATACCTCCCACAGCTTCTGGAGTATTTCTCCATTCTCTCTCCATCACCTCCTGAATCTGCAGCTGAGGATGCTGCCTTTGTCCTCCTGGGATGCTGACTATTGAGGCAGACAAACCCATGTGAATCCTTTTCCTTCCCTACAGGATGTGTGACCACAGACCATAGACATGGGTTCTATTCCTGTCTGTCCAATGGGAGGCAGGCCTTTCCCAGGCAGGCTCTGTGCTGACTTAGGAGGGCCTGGCAAATGGGAGGGACCAGGGTTTGGAGATTCATGGAGAGAGCCATGATCGTGCCACTCTAGTAAGAGACCATGAACTGTCCCCAGAGGCTCTGTGTTAATTTTAAGAGGGATCCAAAAAAAGCAGGGTGTGAGGTGGTTAGGAGAGAATTCTAAAAGGTGTAGGGATGGGAGAAGGGCCATTTCAGATCAATAAGAAAAGCTGTTCCTATTGGAGATTCCCTGCTGACCTCTAAGGGGCAAGGGTGGTCACAGGCAAAGGAGCATTTAGACATTATCATTGTTAGAGTTACTGCAAACCAATTTCCTCCCTCCCTCCCTCCCTCCATCCGTCCATCCCTCCCTTTCTTCCTCCATTTCCATCTTCCTTCTTTACTTTCTTTTCTTTCCAGACAGGTCTCACTATGTAGCCCTGGCTAGCCTGAAACTCACTTTGTAAATCAAACTGGTCTTGAATTCATAGAGATCCACCTGCTTCCGCTTCTAAAGTGTTGGAATTAAGGTTGTGCACCAGCTATCATATTCAGACAAGACAGACTTTCACTAGGGGTGTGTGTGTGTGCGGTATGTGTGTCTCTGTGTGTGTGTTAAGAATGCATGTACTTGTGGGAGTCCAGATGTGGATGTCCACTGTCATTCCTACCATTGTTCAGCTTATGGGGGCAGGCAGGATCTCTCACTAAACCCAGACCTCACCAGTTCAGTTAGACTATTGGCCAGGGAACTTTAGGGAGTCTGTCTCTCTCTTCCCACCTCCGAGTCAAAGGCCGTGCTCAACATTTTCACATGAGTTCTAGGGACTGAACTCCAAGTCTCATGCGTGTGTGGCAAACATGTTACCACCTGAGACACCAGCTTTTCACTAGATTTAAACCCTCCTGTCAACACATGCTTGTACCTAGAGGCAGTGCTCTTCCCTCTATACCATAGGGAGGGCCCAGCAGGGGGGGTCCACTCCTCTACAGATGATTTGTCCAAAGTCACCTGGGTGCGGATGTTAAAGTGTGAATCACAGGAGTTCCCAGCTTTTACCCAGGAGCCCAGAGAAGGGGGTCTGGGAAGGCCCTGTCACTGCCCCCCTTTTGATCCGTACTATGTCCTGGGCATACTCAGACCTGTCACCTCCTAATGTCTTCCCAATAGTGCCTGTGGGACAGGTGTGAGTGAGCACTTTTGTGGATGGGTAAACTGAGGCTTAGGGAGTTTACCTAATACAACCAGGAAAAAACAAGAGTGGATGACTGGACCCTAATCTAAGTTGTACTATCTCCCCTTAAAGGGTACACTCTACCCACCCCCAGCCCCCCAGGAGAAAGACCCCATTGAACCCATTCACAGACTCTGGGCAAGGTTGCTGAACGGAGCCCTGCCCAGACTCCATGCCTTCCCAGACGGCCACAGGGACCAGCTGTCCACAGATGAATCACGGTTGCCACAGACTGTTCTCCTCCTCCAAATATGGAACAGCCAGCTCGAAATGGAGCTCTGAATTAATCACTAATGGACTCAAAAGTCAAAGCCATTTGAGAAACTCACACGTCCAGCCTGCCAACAGCCAGGCAGCCTGGGTGGGGCTCATCTCCACGCTCTGGCTCCCAGATTAGAGAAAGGTTCAGAGTCTACTTTGCTGGTAGCTACTTCTCCAAGTGACCTTGGGCCTGCCCCTCCCTCCCCTCCGCTCCCCTCCCCCTCCCCCCCCCCCCCCCCCCCCCCCCCCCCCCCCCCCCCCCCTTCCCCCCTCCCCTCCCTTCCCTTTCTTTCCCACAGACTCAGTTTCTCATGAGAAATGAGTGTCACGGTCACTCCCACGCCTGGATCCCTTAGTAATCTAGTCACTTTCTGGGACTCTGGAAGCCGGTATCCCTCTCTGCCATCCTCTCATTGCTGCCCCGAGACCTTTTGGTTTAGTGGATCTCAAACTGGGCTCTGTTAAACCCTGTAGGGAATCTGTAAATGGATCTGTACCTCAGGAGGCCTTGGGGTTCTTATTCAAACCCTGGGCAATGCACAGTTTCTACAAGCTTTGGTGTGCCTCTCCCAGACCTCCAAGACCAAGATCAAAGACTTAATGTAAGCCCCTGGTCCCTTCCTGGGCTCAGGGGCCCAAACATGCAGATTTTTACTTCTAAGCTGTGTGACCCTGGGAAAAATCACTGTCTTTCTCTGGATCAGTTTCCAAGGGAGATAGCAGCATGGTAGCAACAGCTGTGTGTGCTCAGCCCTGAGCTGGGTAAGCACTGTTCACACAATGGCATATCATCTTCTTGGCCTATGCTGGCTTTGTGAGATTGGGTGCTGAATCCCTTGATGTTGTTTTATAGTTTGGAAACAGAGGCCCAGTCAGTCGCATAGCTAGAAAGCACCAGAGCTGAGCCTCAAACCCAGGTTCTTGGCTTTCAGGAAGAAAACTTGCAATATTCCAGATACTAGAGTTCCAGATGCTCCAGGGAGCCCCGAGGGTGGGGGTGGGGGACTGATAGAACATGGGATGAGGCTAGAAAGTCCGGGGAGTCTCTGAGATGCTAAGAAGAGTGGCTTCCTGAGAGGCTTGGCAGAGCATTTGCCTATCATGTGTGACACCCTATGGTCTGTCCCTAACATGGAGAGGAGGGAAGGAGGGAGGGAGGGAGGGAGGGAGGAAGGAAGGAAGGAAGGAAGGAAGGAAGGAAGGAAGGAAGGACCAGCCTGAGCAGGTCTATGAACAATGTTTCAGAAGAGCCAACCTTGACCCAGAGATTCCAGAGTGTCACAGACTTATCCAAAGAGCTAAGCCTTGCCTGGCTGACCTGGCTGTAGTCACAGAGTATGTGGATCCGGTGATTTGGCCATTGTGTGCTTATCACATGGATAAGAAGGTGAGACATCTTATACAGACTCACTGTCTTCCACCTGCTATTGATTTCTTCTTCTTCTTCTCCTCCTCCTCCTCCTCCTCCTCCTCCTCCTTCTCCTCCTCCTCCTTCTTCTTTTTAAATCAGTGAACCACCACCATTCCACTGGACCATCATTGAGATCATTGAGGCCACTTCAGAAAAACTATTCAAAAGTGACTGGGGCTCGGTCTGGTCCAACTTGACCTTAGGAGCTCATGATGATCCTTTCTTCCCCACACATTGTGAGCCAAGAACTTTCTGAGCCAATACCATCCATCAATATCTAAGCTATTTCTTTCCTTTACCTATGATTCACCCCTAACTCAGATATGTTCAAGTCCCTGGTTGTCTCGGAGGAGCTGGGCAGCTCTCAGTCTGTGTATACTCCTCCAGGTATTGTTCTTCTGCATTTCTGTGTGTGAACATCCCTCACGTCAGCATCTTGTATCTCTGTCTCGTTTGCCAAAGCAATACACTGTAGTAGGCTAAAAACACAAGCCCTGTAGAGCCTACAGTCAGGATGACTTAGAGTCTATACCCCACACACTTATCTACCCTGTTCTCCAGAGGCATTTTACAAACAACTCATTGTTTCTTTCTTAATATTTATATAACACTTCTAAGTACTATACTAATGCTACCACTTGTCAGTACCGTTTCATTATAGACATTATCTTGTGACGTGCCCCTATTAAGGGGAGGATTTATTTCCCTATATGAGTCTCCTTCCCAATGTCCCAATTTAAAACAATTTGCCTGAATCGATATTCTGTATTTACCGTATTACTATTATATTTTATTTATTATTCAAGCATTGCTCACAGCTGATTTCCCTTTTGTAACATGAGTACATTTTCATTCTTGCAAAGCCTTTTGTTTTTCCTGGAGTTAACTATTGCTTTATTTTTTTTTCCCTTAGATTGCCTTAGATTGCTCATCCATCAAACTTCCTACGGCGCCGTGAAGAGCTGATTGTTTCCCAGGCCCTGCTTCCATTGTCCCAGAGCATTCCTCTTTGTTATCATTCTTGTAATCAATGTTTCCATCCTCTATGGCAAAATCCTTTCTTCCATGTGTCCTGTGTCTTAAGTCTGATTACTATTTGAACGAATCACATTCTCAAAAGCCTGTCTTAAATATCTTTAAATTGCATGTAAAAGTATTGTTATCTCACTTATAGTTGATTGGTGGCTTTTCCAGGAATTTTATGTTGATTGGAATTTTTTGCCTAAGAATCTTGAAGGACTTGTGACTTCTTATATAAGCGCCAAGCTGTTCTGATTCCATACCCATCATGCACGGGATCTTCCTTTTCCTCCCCGTTTTCTCCCCATTATCTCAGCATCCTGAAATCTCATGATGGCAGCATGATACATGCTGACGCTTTCATTTGCTCTTGACATGTAGTGGTCCTTGAAGTCAGACTTACATTGTGGCTTTGAGGCTTGAGTAGAAGATCCCCATACTCTTCATTGCTCTTGGTGGCCCCAGCAGCCAGCCTGGCTATAACCCTTATCCAGATGGTGAGCTTGTCCCGCACACAGGAGCAGGGCAGGACTGCCAAGTGGATCACAGGGCAAGAAGTAGACTTGCCTGATATCCTCAGTTTCCCTTTCTGTTTTCACCTGACTCTGCACCCCGGCATTCCAAACTTCCTGGGGTTGCTGGGGTTCTATTTATCACTCCAGGCCCTACAAATCCGGTTCTTTCAGGCTCAGATGAGTCTGTATCAGGGGCTAGCTACTTGGTATTTCTCCTATTTCTGTGGGCCTTCCTCTTCTAGGTTTTCCTTTTAGTGCTTACAGGTCTATTTCTTCTTTGAAAAGCATGCCTTTGGTAGAGGGAACAGACATGAGTGTTACTCCATTTCCTGTTAACTGAAAGTTCCAGGCCCTGTGCTTTCCTAATTTAATCTTATAATCTTGAACATTGTATTTCTAAGGTTCTCCATGAAAGTTCCAGCCACTCAAGACAGCATTCCACTGGTGAGTGAATCAGCACCAGTGTTTCCTGGGCCATCACAAGGCAAGTAGAAGGACCAAGTCAAAGCATCTTTCTCATTTTGACACAGGAGCCGAGCATCTTGATCATCTGAGGCCCTTGCCCATATCTTCAACTATGCTATCCTTGAGCTGGGGCGTCTGTCACCTTTACCGAAGGAGCGGGACTCTCTCCAGTATCACCCCTCCATCTTGGAGTTTCTGTCCCCTCAGCTCTTGTCCATCCTCCTTGAAGGTATGTGGTAAGAGCTGAGTGCCACATCCTCCACGATGTCTTCATTAGGCAGGGTGTTCCCTACCCAACACTGACCCATTCCTCTTCTCCACAGCCCTAAAGGCCTCCTTGCAAAAGCTACCCAGTGAGGCATGGGTGCCTTGTGCTCAGGAATGAAGCCTCCAGTCAGGGAAGAGCTTCAAGAGAAGTTTGAGAGGCAGGTTTGAGTGAAAGCAAGGCTTTCCTTAACATTTGGTCAGTTAAAGCTGCACTTTCTCCAGGGGGAGTATTATCAAACTTGGGGTGTCACTCAGAACTGTGTCCCACACTAGGTTCAGTCACCTCTCCCTCAAAAGCCAGCTAAAAGGGACAAATTAATAGTGGAAAGTAGAAAGAGATTTATTCAACATGGCCACATTGGGAAGAGGGACAAAGGGATTCAGTGATTCTCCAAGTCATCTTCAGCAAATTTAAAGTTCAGATAGAGAGTCAAGGATATGTACACACACACATCACACAGTACAGGTCGAGGTGTGACCCCATCCACCACTGGACCATCGTTATCTGGGCTTCAACCTCATTCTGAAAGGTGATTTGACAAGTGGATAGAACCATATGGAATCTTCTTTTAGGGGACAAGTTCCCCCTATAGCTGGCACCTTTTCTCTCGCCAGGCATGAGATTTCTGGGGAAATTACCATTTCTTAGAGATCCATTGTTTGAATAGTCTGATAAATTGAGAGATACAGTGTCTCATTAGAATATCTTTATTTCTGCCAGGGCTGTTACATAAGGACACAGTATTAGTTACTTTTCTTGTTGCTCTGACAGAATACCTAACAGATATAACATATAAGGGCTTATTTGGTTCATGGTTGAAAGATATACAGCCCTTGGTGGTGGAGAAGTATGGTGGCTGGAGTGAGCAGCTGAGATGCTGGGTCTGTTGTCCTGAGGACTCATGGGCTGGCCTATTAAATCCTTAGTGGATCTGGAAGCAAAGTAATCTGGACTCATACATTTCTACAACCCTCCGGATCTGCTTCTACAGCCCAACATTTGTCTGTAAGGCCCCACATCCTAAAGGTTCCATAACCTCCCAAAATAGCCCCACGACTGGGACTTCAGGTGTTTGAACACATGAGCCTACTGGCATATTTACATTCAAACCATAACTGCCTTTGATGGGGATGGGAGCAGAATGGTCAGTTCAGATGAGAAGGGGCCTTTAAGGGTGGCTTGCTTCCAAAGGGCCTCATTCTTAGGAGGCTAATACAGAGCAAACAGAAACAGGGGGGCAATGTACAAATGGGAAAGCATGGCGCCTTTCATATTCTCTCTCCCTAAGTCCTCACCGCCATCATCTCAACCACCCCACAGGCTAAGTATCCACAGCAGGGTCTGGTACTGAATTACAATTCATCAAAGCAAGGGGAAGATCCAGTAACACTGAGGAAGAGGAAGGGTGAATGGTTCTATACGCCTCATGGAAAACTGGTGGAAAGGACAACTTCAAAAAGAAAAAGACAAAGATACAGAACAAAGGGATAGGATGCAGACACAGGAAACAATGATGTGAGTGGGTATGTGTGTGAACAATTCTCTTGGGAGTCTGGATGATAAACTGACAGTGAGCAGGAGCTGAGTCAGGAGGGAATGGAGGCATTTGCTTCTCATTTAGAGCTTGGTCCTATAGGAATTTTCTAGCCGCATTTAAATGGTGTTTTATTTCATCTTGCTTTACTTTTTATGCATACATCACTTCTTAGAAAATATCAATAGGAATTAGATGAATAATAAGATACAGCTCATTTGGAGTTTTGCCATTTTTTTCTCTATGTAAAAAAGTGAGTTTAGAGTGTGACTCAGTCATAAGTCCTTGGCTTGCGCCATATCAAGCCCTAGCTTTGATTCCCAGGATGAAAAAAAAGTAAATAAATAATGTTGTTAAAAGGAAAGGCACACAGCCTTAAGACTGTCCCCGGTCTCTGTAGCACTTTGCCTCTTAGTTAATTACTCAATGTTTGTGGCCTTCAGGCTGGGTGTGGTGCTTGGGGAGGATCAGTCCAAGAAGAGCCAATGAGGTGTATGTGTGTCCCCGTCCAGAACAGTCTCTGAATTGTCGCCTCATTCCCATATTCACTGACTTTCCCTGAGGGAGTCCTGGAAAGCTCATTTATTTGTACACACACCACACAGGTTTGTTGAGCACCATTGACCCTGGTCACCGCACCCATGCTCTAAGAAGCCATTTGTCACATCTCCGTTCTGTGAGGTCTTTGGCCAAGAGCTTTCCCACAGGGCAGGGTCCTGCTTGAGAGCACATTGCTTCCATTTTATCTGTCACAGGTCAGGCCTTGGAAGGAGACTTGGAGGTGAGGAGGCAAGAGGCAGAGGGGATAGGTAGCAGACTGTGTCCATGATGCTTCCAAGTTCACCCAACCAGTGAAAAGCCCGAATAAGCTCACCCTACACTTTCTAAGCCTTTCTTCATTTCCCTCATTGTCCTGAGGAATCCTGGCTGCCTTGGGTCATAGTTACAGCGTTTCAACGCAGGTCTGGTGTGTCCTTCTACTCCAGTAGAATCCCACAACATCCTGTCCATCCCAGATGCTGCCTTGAGACTGTGTGATTCTGAGCAAGGGGGTCACAGCCCAGAGTCAGAGTAAAGCCATAGCAGGAAACCAAACAAAATAAATCAAAACAAAACCCAGCCCCAAGAGAAGGGAAAGGAGAACCCTGGGCTTCGACTCACCACAGAATCTCATTTCTCGTCAGGAAGGTCAGAGCCTACAACAAATCAGAGATGTGATCTGCCAGTCAGTCCAGTCCCGCCCTGCCCCTCCACATACCCAAGAAGAGCATGGGGCCTTAGGAGAGGAGGGAGGTGCTCTCCCATTGTACTGTTGAAGAAATGAGAACACTGCGGGCCACAGGAGCAGGCCTGTGGTGGTAGCCAAGAGCAAAGTGGTAACCATACCCTCCTTGCCATGCATGAGAAAAAGTTAAAGTAGCCCAGACCGGGAGAGTCAATCAGAACCAAACAAAACCCTGGGCTCTAAGACAGGGGACAGCGGGTGAGAAGGTTGAGAATGTTGGTCTGAATCACATGGGTACAAGTTCAGCAGAGGCAAGAGACGTCACTGCCAGCCTGGTACGCTCGCTCCAGAGCTTTAGGTGAGAGTTCTTCTCCACTTTGTTAGACCTGGCCTGGGAAGCCCCTAGTTCTGTCCCAAATCTGTGACCTAACTACCCACCTTATACTCTTCCAGGTCCTCCCACTGTATCTGGTACCTCAAACACTGCCCCATGCCAGCCCCCTCCTCCGGCCAGCAACAGAACTTCTGCCCCAAGGGCTCAGCAGCTGGTGCAGTTCGTTGATTCAGTTGCCATGGTGACCAGCATTCCACCTTCTGCCCCTGAGTTGGCAAATAGGTTCTTTTGGTGCCCTGGCTAAGAAACATCACCTCCAAAACAACAAATGGAAAAGGAAGCCAAAAGCAGTCTTAAGACTGTTGACTCAGAAAAGTCACGATGGCTGGGATGAAATCCCAGACCGACCACGTGCTTCCTGTGTGACCTGAGGCAGCCAAGCAACCTCTATGATGCTTTGTGCCTTTACCTCTTCAAAAGGATAATAATCACAGGACTGCTGTGGAGGTTCCCTGAGTTGATGCAGATAATGATTATTGACATGTAGAAAGGGCTCACTAACTGTTAGAGCCAGATCCTGAGTACTGTACAGGGTGTGGGAGACATACTGAGATGGAGAAACGTAGACCCTGCCATCAGGGGATAGCCTACAAGGTACAGAAGGGTACTTGCCACCATCAGACTGAGTCTCCGAAGGAAAAGAAGGAGCATTCAAATTTGGACGACACGATCCTACACAAAGATGAGATGGAAGGCTTCCGCAAAAGTCAGGGTTCCTATCGCAGAGCCGCTCTGCTTCCGGCCAAGGGCAAATGGACCGAGCACTCCAGCATCACTCTTTGATTTTTCTGGGGGACAGAAAGTTAGGTGCCGTGGGCAAACTGTGGATGGGGGTGGGGAGGTAGATAAGATAGCAGAACCACACTAAAGTTCTGAGATCTCCTGCAATCCTTCCCGCTTTCCTCCCGGGTATTCTGCATGTTCACCTTTAACCTCCAACAGACTTCCTTGGGAGAAGCCTGGGACTCTGATGTGGTGAATTCTCTAGAGATGAAACTGCATGAAATTCACACTATTTTAAACTATTGCACACTATTGCACACCGTTGCCTATCTTTTCTCTACAGAAGCAGGGGTTGGCAGGAAAAAAAAAAGCCTAAGCTTCGTTCCTTCATTTACTGAACGGGCACCAGCACCAGGCATGTCATGAACCCTGGAGAGGGATAACTCTTAGGAGTTAGAAACAACTAAGAAATATCTGCTTTCCATATACACACCCTATGCACGTACCTGGCCCTATACACACACTGTGCACACACACATCCCTGGAATTGGGAGCCAATATTACCAGGTAACTTTACAGAGTCATAAATATAATAAAATTACTAAACATGAAGACAGGTGTAACACAAATTCTAATTGGTCTTAACAAAAACCCAGAGTCAGATATCGGGGTAAATGCCGGGAGATCAGAGGGCAGATCTAGTTAACCATAGAGGCCAGGCAGTGGTGGTTCACACCTTTAACCCCAGCACTTGGGAGGAGGAAACAGGAAGTGATAGAGCTGGACAAAGAAAGGAAGTGATAAGGTGGGCAGAGACAGGAGCGTGGTCCTTTCGGCTGATGAGTTGGTGTGGTAAGAGGTGGCTGTGGCTGGCTCCTTTGTCTCTCTCATCTCCAGACAAGCTCTGTTTGTTAGAGCATAAACAAAATATCACCACAGACAGGCACATCCAACCCCTTAGTTCAGGTTTGAAAACTGTGCAATCAAATACCAAGTCACGAGAGAGAGAGAGAGAGAGAGAGAGAGAGAGAACTTTGGGGCCTTGGAATGCATGTCTCCTTTGATCTGAGGGCCAGATTTACCTGACTGCAGAGACACTTTAATAGCCTTTACATGTGACCAAGAACCTAGACTTTCAAGTGGTAAAGCCTGGAGTTTGTCACTTTATCCAAAGCGTAAAACTACTGCAAGCCTCAGTTCCCATCTCTAAAATGGGACTTCTAAGGCCCCTACTTTCTAAAATTGCAAGGGTAAAAAAATGAATGACAAGGACTGGAGAGATGGCTCAGAGGTTAAGAACACTGACTGTTCTTCCAGAGGTCCTGAGTTCAAGTCCCAGCAACCACATGGTGGCTCACAACCATCTATGATGACATCTGCTGCCCTCTTTATACTGTATACATAATAAATGAAAAAAAAAACTTTAAAAAAATGAATGACAAAGGTGTAGCTTCTTTTGTTATTGTTTTAATCAAGATGCCTGGTACACATCGAGTCCCTGAGAGAAGGAAAACAGTAATGCTTTAAAAGTTGAGCTTGGAAGGAAGTGTAGGCATCCAGCAAACAGGCCGTCCCTAAACCCCATCCAAACTTTACCACTTCTAACTACCAAGTGCATCAGTTAAGATCTGCCTAGGTTCATGCTCAGAGAGGCTCATGGGATTCTTGCTCCCTTACTCTGGGGACTGCAGAGTTGGTGAGGTTAATGGATGCTCTGGGGGTAGGTAAGTTGCAGTTCTGGGACACCTAGGGAAGCCTGGGGATCTTTGCGATGCCACCCTGGCCAGCTACATCCTTCCCTACCCAGCCTTTTCCAGTGTCCTGATTATACAAGGTGCAGCAGCCTGGCACCACCCTGTTGCATCTGCACTCTGCTGACCCTTGCTAAAAGAAAGCAACAAAAGCAAAGGAGAGACCTGCCGGGCAGCTTGGAGCTCTACACTCCTTGTGCAGGCCCTATAGAGCTGGGCCAAGAGGCTGGTGAAGAATACAGCCACACTTGTCCTCCACACCCTGCCCAGACACACTCCAGGAATGTGAACCCACAGCCCTCAGGAAGCTACAGTGCAATAAGAGACTGATAACAAGGACCAGGCTGGAGGCCAACACTGGAGCTGTTGGGCATCCTACAGTCTCCAAAGGAACTGAAGCCTGAGTGACAGAGCTGAGCCAAGTTGAGAAGATGGGACAGTGTTCCAGGCCCAGGAGGCAATGGAATCCAGCCAGAGCTGCATAACACTGTACGGATTTTCACATTTGTTTTTATAGGGTACCTTCCCTTCTGAAAATGATGCAGGTTTGTCATTTACAACTGGTATATAAAGGTGCCTTCATAAACATAGCTCTTTAATGAAAAGAAATAGGAGCCCTTTTAAAGAAAAATATTAAGGGAATTATTTTACAGGTGGTAGAGGAATGCACCACATATTTCAAGGTGCTCTGTGTACTCAGGTACTGTATGCCAGGCCTGCTGCCCTCCTTCAGCTCCCCCCCATCCCCAAAACTCTGTGACTTCATTCTAGACAAGCCTCTTATTGGCTCTCACCTATAACAATAGTAGCAATAAGAATGTCACCTTACATTTGCATATCCCTTTACAACTCCAAATGCTTTTATATGTACCATCTCATTTGCCCAAGGAATAAAAGACGAAGCATTTTAAAAGGAAAGAATGAAAGAAAGAAAAAGAAAAATTCCTCACATGGGGTTTTGCCTTCAATGTTTCAGTCAACCTGTGTCCCTCCCCCAGGCCACAGAACTCCTGGCCTCCTGGGGTGCCGCAGTGATTTCAGAGGAGGTGCAATTGAGCAATGATGAGTCTCTAGGAAGAAAAGCTCCACATCCTGCCTTTCTAGGCTCTGCCTTGCCTGGAACTGTACAGATTCTTTAAATTCCAGCCCCTTCTCGAACTTAATTTAATTTTACTTGTCTCGTCAAATCCACAAGTCATTGAAAAATGATTGGTATCCAGGTTATGTAAAGATTCTCACAACTTAGCAACACAAAGAAATAAGCCAACTAAAAGAAGAGAGATGGGGGATGGAGGTAAGAGATGGCTCACTGATTAAGAAGAGCACCTGAGTACTTAGTGCTTTTACAAAGGAACTGAGTTGTTCCAAGCATCCACATTAGGTAACCCCAACTTTTAGGGGATTTGATATTCTCTTCTGGATTCCAAGGGTACCTGCTTTTATGTACACACACACACACACACACACACACACACACACACACACACACACCATACTTTAAAATAAGCCTTTAAAAATTTAATTTAATTTCAAATGAGCCAAGGATATGAACAGGCATTTCTCCAAGAAGATAAGTGAATGGTTTGGCAACTCATGACAAGTACCTTTACATCATTAGCCATCAGAGTAGTCTTGCAAATCAAAACTATACCAAGACACCTCTTTACACACACCAGGATGGCAGCTTTAAACAGAAAAATAACTGTGCTCACAGCAGCTATTAGCCACAATAGCCAGAAGTGAAAACAAGCCCAAAGCCTATTAACTGTGCACACCTATAAAGTAGACTATTACTTGGCACTACGTAGGGTGAACTATGGTCTCTCAAAACAGCATGCATTAAAAACAGTCACAAAAGGCTCTCCCTGCTTAAAGTATCTGGAGTGGACAAATCCATACAGGCGGAAAGGAGATTGGTTGTTTACGAAGGCTAAGGGGCAGGGAGGCCTGGACTGACTGACTGCAAATGGTCTCTTTATAGGTAGATGAATATGTTCTAAAATTAAATGGTGGTTCAGCCCAGAATAGCCTAAAAACTGTGAAGTTACATACTTTACGAGAGTGAATTGTATGGTGTGTCAATTATACCTTAGAGCTGTTATTTTAAAAATAACAAGGTGTATTTAAGTGTCAACTCAATGCCTGGAACATAAGTAAGTCACTGTAAATATTATTAAAGAATGTGTAAATGAGAGAATTCAGATCTATTTCCTCAGCCCAGTCATCTAACCCAAGGGGCTCCACCCACAGCCATCCCTCCCTACTAGTGATTTGGAAGTTACTGATTTCCTCCTTGGCAAGTAGCAGACCTGTGGGAACCCATCCTGGAGAGGTGCTGGTCTTGGAGACAAATGCACCCAAAGATGGAGACCAGGATGCTTAGAAACATCCCTAGAGCCCTGGGAATCTGAAGATGAAGCCCTACATTCCCACAGCAGAGACATTTAAGACTCCTGTCCCATCATTTGCTTGAAGCACTGGGCCAGCACAGTGCAGAGCGCAGGTGCTCAGGCCACGCACTGGTACCCAAAGCAGGGCTCCTGGCTTCTGCAGTCCAATGGCACTGTGCAGGGATCTAGAGGTTTCTGAACACCCCAGAGATGGGGAGTAGAGGGCTCAGCAGTCTGGCACCTGATATAGAGTTCACCATGGTACTTTAGAAAAGAGTCAAAAGAGCCTGAGGCCTCAGTGCATTGCCTGAAATTTAAACTTTGGTGTCTCCCCACTCACACACCTTCCTCTAGGACACTATTTTTCAATTAGTCTTTTCCACTCACATTGCCTGGGTGGGGGAATTGAATTGTTAGGGGTGGGGGAT
Source organism: Sigmodon hispidus (assembly GCA_004025045.1). NCBI lineage: Eukaryota > Metazoa > Chordata > Mammalia > Rodentia > Cricetidae > Sigmodon > Sigmodon hispidus. Next base: position 4,993 of record PVIH01003177.1, on the reverse strand, counting down.
TGGGGTAAGTGGCCCATGTTTGGGTCCCCACCCCCTTTTTCTTTATTAAACATTTGACAATTAGAAGAGAAGGCTAAAAGAAGCAAATACTAGGGGCTAGCGAGATGGCTTAGCAGTTAAGAGCACTGACTGTTCTTCTGGAGGACCTGAATTCGATTCCCAGCATCTACATGGCAGCTAACAACTGTCTGTAATTCCAAGATCTGACACCCTTACACAGTTATACATGCAGGCAAAACACCAATTCATATAAAATAAATATTTTTTAAAAGAAAGCAGAGACTAGAGTTTATGGAAAGATAAATTAAGGTCTGGTGAGACAGCTGGAAATGAGGAGGCACCTGCTGTGTGAGCCTGGGCACATGAGTTTAAGTCTCAGAACTCACATAAGGCAGAAAGAGAGAAGCAAGTCCATATACTCCTCTGACATCCACATTGGCATAGTAGCCAGTGCCTTTCAACATCACACATCACACACACAGACACACACAGACACACACAGACACACACACACACACACACACACACACACACACACACACACACGCAAATAAGCAGATAAGCTTAAAAAATTTTAAGACAAATGAAGGGAACAGGAGATATCACTCAGTCAGTAGAGTGCCTGCCATGAAAACACAGGGACCTAAGTTCTAATCCCCAGTGTCTAAGGAGTTCAGAAAAAAAAAAAAGCTTAATGTAGTAGTCATACACATGCATGTAGCTGTGACCCTAGCACAGGAGGGTCATGAATAAAGATATGTAGTTTCCTTCTGAGCTGCTGGACAGCTAGTCTATCTGATCTGTGAGTATCAGGGTCAGTGAGAGACCTCTGACTCAAAAGATAAAAAATAAAGCAACAGAGGATAGCCTCTGTCCATCTCTAGGCCATTATATATTGTATACACAGGAGCAGGTGAAAACAGGAGATGAACCATGCCACCAGAAAGGCTGGTGAAGGGTCTCCCACACAGAGATGCTTCCACTGCTTTGCCTGATGCAGTGCACTCCATCCATCCCAGTATCCAGCCAGTTCTCAGGAATTTCCCAGAGAACCACAACTGCTTGCTTCTCAATGCTTTTCTTAGTCTGGATAATAGAAGCCACTGGCTTCAATGGCCCTGGATACTGAAAAGCTCCTCAGGAAAAAAAGAAAGAAAGAAAGAGAGAGAGAGAGAGAGAGAGAGAGAGAGAGAGAGAGAGAGAGAAATGAATATCCTTGGCATTCAAAGAGCATGAAAGGCTGGGGACAGGGGACAGGGAAAATACTCTTGGACCTTGGACAAAGGTGACCTTGTCCTTTTCCAGCTTGCATCAGATGCCCTAGTGTCTCACGTCACACCCTGGTTTTGTGCTCTGTCACATGAACAGATCCATGTGACCTTAAGCCATCTCTCGGTGACTGAGCATTGCCTCGTGAACTCGTTAGCCTTCAGTTTCTGCCCAGGAATCTTCCATTGGAAAAGAAATCTTGAAGAACTAGAGAGATGGCTAAGCTGGTAACAGCATCAGCTTCTCTTGCAGAGGACCTGGGTTCCATTCCTGGTCCTGACAAGACTCGGTTGCTTGTAACCGTCTGTAACCCTGGTTCCAGGGGCTCTGATACCTTAGCATGAACATGGGGCACAGATATACATCCACATACATACATTCTTAATTAATTAATCTCCTTGATCTGGGTGTAAAGAACAGCTGAACATTCAGTGGGATGGTTCTAGGTGACCTTCACTGGTGAGAGTTGGAGCTTTGTAGCTGTAGCTTTTGAAGGTTTATGACTTCGGGAGGTCTAAGTGGAAGTCCATGCTCTTCCAGGTAGGGATGGAAGGTTGGATGTATCTGGGTGGTCACGCCGTGGTGTTCTCTTTCCTGCCTGTCTCTTGGCTCTGGAATCATCTCTCAAAAGACTTACAAAAAAGTCCTGTATCAAAGTTTACTTTCATTTGACAGAACACTAGACAGTGCTGTGAAAGTGGGGAGCAGCTACTTAACAAGAAAGGGAACCCCAGAAACTTGTTTGCTCATTGAAATGGTTTGAGCTTTTAATTTGGAAATGTAGACAAACAGCTATCAGCCTTTTTGGACTTGGGCTTTACAGAAAGCAGGCTGAGGTCCAAGGTGGGACTTGCCTAAGACACAGGGGAACCAATTCAACTGGTCATGAAAGTCTGTTGTCTCCTTTTCCATAGACCTTGAAAAGCGGCTCGCTGGATGTCACAGAATTAGTCTAATAAAGATCCTATCTGTGGCAATATCTTATGAACCTTGCAGCATGATAAAAATGTTGTTTGTCAGGATATGTGCCATGCCTGGGACTGGAACTCTGTGCTGTGGACTCCTGTCCCATGCTGCTCACATCCTGTCTTAGCTAGTGATTTCCTCCCCTCTCCCCATCTCACCCTTCCTGTGGTGTGTGTGTCTGTGTAGGCCAGAGGACAACCTCAGAAATCATTACCAATTGAGCTAGCTTTCTCCATGCTTCTGCTTTGAAAACTGTTAGCTTAAACCTTCCCAATTATCCTACCTACTGAATGTCCCCTGCTCTCCCTCTGCCTGGTGACTAGGGCTTGGGGACAGTGACTACTTGTCCTTGTCTACTATTAATTCATTCACACGGTTATTTTTGATCCTTTTAAGGTATCTCGGGTATTTTGCTAGTGTTCAAGATAGTGATAACCAAGACCTAGTGGTTGGCCTTGAGAAATTAGACTTCACTGAGGGAAAACTGAATCAATGGGCACTGAATTATCAATGGAGTCACACCTATGCTGGGCCTAAAGAGAAGGGAATAGAACAGCTGTATAACTCATCCAAGGATGATCCTCAGGGAGGCTCCTCTGAGGAGGAGACCATTGAGCCAGTATTGAGAGAACAGTATCTGAGACAGACATGAAGGGAAGTGCTTCCTGGAAATAGGGAAGCCTGTAGGAAGGATCCCCCAAGAGAAACGAGGTGCTGGAAGAACACAGAGGGCTGTAGAGTTGATGAGTCAAGGTCAAGAGCCAGAAGAAAGGGGCAGAAGGCTTGGGGCAGACTGGCCATCAGAGCTTTCTGTGAAAAGTAATGGGAAGTCATCATAGGGAGTCATGGTGAGAAATGACATAATCTTATTTCTGTTTTCAAGGGCTCACTTCCTCAGAGGGTGGCTGGAAGAAGGCCACGAGGCTGGGGAGGAGTGTGAGGAGACTACCGAGTAAGCCACAGAATGGCTGGGACAAGGTTGTCGGACGGGACACAATGACTTCATATGACAGCTCGAGAGGGGTGGAATACGGGACGGGAGGGAGCATGGACCATGTGTCATCCTCAGAATTCCAACCCTGATAGCAGCCAGGAGGGAACGCTGAAGAGTTGGGCGGAAAAACAAGATTTTAAATGCGTTGTTCTAGATGTCTATTTGGCGGATACATGATGATGACAAGAGATATTAGGATTTAGGTCATTACAAAGCTTCAGGCTATAGACAGGCATTAGGGAATGTCTGGGCATAGGTGGCATTGAAAACTGTGGGTTAGATCACTGAGGAATCCCTGGGTGAAAAAGACAGGGTTCCTGATCACCCATAGTTCCAAGGGAGCAGGTAAAGCACCCTATTTTCTGGAATCGCAGAATAGCCCAGCAGAGAAGCTACCAGCCTTCCCACTGGAAATAAAATCCATAGCCATCGATTTGTAGGTTGTTAGTACTAAAAGGGATCAGTCCCCAAAGGGGAAGCATTAAGAGGTGACACTCAGTCCCCAAAGGGGAAGCATTAAAAGGTGACACTCGTTCCTGATCACTCTTGAGCAGCTAGAGACCAAGGAGTCACAGAGATACAGAGCAAGTAGAAAGTGAGGGGTCAGTGGGAGGGTTCTGCCATCCCCTGAGGTAGGGAAATAAATGTGGAGGTCTAACCAAAAGGCAAGGAGAATCTGAGGGCCAGGATCTGGAGAGACTGGAGTCAGTGCAGGGGCAGCCTCCTAGTGACAGTGGTGGCCTGGGACTGAGAGGTGGGGAAGAAAAATTGTTAACAGCTGTATGAGCCTTGGAAGACACTCTTGAACTTGGCAGCCCACCTACGTGGAAGGGCCTTAGCATACAAGCAGGCTTGCACCTAGAACCCCAGAGAAGTTAGGCATTGGGAGGAAGGGTGAGCCAGAAATAGAACAGCCCCACAGTCTGACCGCCAGCATCATAGCCTCCCAATCCCAGGCTGGATTAGAGTGACCTTCCGCTTTCCTGACGGCCTTCAGGAAGGCAAAAATAAATCCTCTGTGATGAGAGGTAACATCAGTCAGAGCCCAGAGCATCTCCATAATAGAAGTACCCCACAGGGGATCCAGATCTTGGGCTTTTCTGATCTAGACTTTAAAATAGCTGTGATTAATACGGTTAAGAAAATAGATGACGAGGTGCAGAATTTCACAGGGAATTGGAATCAAAAGGAGCAGGTGGAAATGATGATATAATATGTAGAATTTGGAAACTGGTATCTTTTAAAAATGGCTAACAAGAGCTGAAGGTATAGCTCCATGTCAGAGGGTTTGCCTAACATGCACAAGGTGCTGGGTTCAATCCCCGGGGCCCCCTTCCTCTCCCAACAAAAGCTAACAGTTTTTCTCTATAGTTAAGAGGAAGGGCGTTTGGCTTAGTGGGGTGGGGTGGGGGGTGTAGTAGGTAGCTACGATACCAACAAGTCCAGCCTGCAAACAGGATGAACGGGAAGGTAGAACCAGTGACAGGATCTTGTAAAACTCCAGGCAGATCTGCTGTGCTAAAACTCAGATGTCAGATGAAGACATCAGAATTTTCTTCCTCGGACTAAGGACGACCAGTAGAGATGCTAGTCTGTTTTGTTTTAGTTTGTTTCAAGGTCAACTCAAAAAAGTTCTTAAAACTTATAGTTTTCATTTTTTAAAAAAAAATCAAAACTTCTAAAATATCAAGGGGGTGCCATGGCCACTCAAGTATATCAGTCACTTTTGTTTTTAAAAAAAGTTGGGTTTTTTTTTTTTTTTTT